>PVJI01026603.1:0-18697 GCA_004026765.1 Micronycteris hirsuta | reverse complement strand
TCATGGTAAGAACACTTAGCATGAGATCTACCCAGAGAGGAGTATTTATTTTTAGATAAAAAGAAATATGAAGGCATTTAAAAGGCTAAGAATGAAATAATTTATTACTTCAATTCAAAATATAAATTATGTATTCTTATGGAGTTTTTTTTTTTTTTTTTTATTTTTAGAGAGAGGGGAAGGGAGGGAGAGAGGGAGAGAAACAGCAATGCATGGTTGCCTCCCACAGGGGACCTGGCCCGCAACCCAGGCATGCGCCCCGACCGGGAATCGAACCGGGACCCTCTGGTTCCCAGCCCGCGCTCAATCCACTGAGCTACACCAGCCAGGGCTCTTATGGAGTTTTTGACATGATAGACACTTGGGTAATCTTTGTAGTTCTAAATCATAAATCATAAAAAAAAATTAGAACTGAAAAACTCTTCCCTAGAAATTACCCAAATCCAGCAGTATTTTCCTTTGCCAATGGAGAACTGAAACACATGCACAGATTTTTATTTTTTACAGTGTTCAGTGAGTTTCCAGAAGAATGGGGACCCTGAATTGGAAGGAACCTTGCATTTCATTCACTCTTAGGTCAAACACTTGGATCCTTACAAATGGCTCTTTTGTGAAGAACTGAAGTGGCCAAGGGTGTTGAAGGTCCTTTAGACTCTCATGCAAGAGTTCTTGGTGAAGCGAAGTGTCTATTTCCATGTGAATTAACTTTTCTTGATGTAATGAATAATAAACTAGGAGCATTAGATTCTATAATTATAACACATATCTAGAATCTTATTAATCAAGCATATAACTATACTATATGTACCTTGCTAAGTAGATGGTCAGAATACTCAAAAGTGACTTTATAAATCCTACCAAGTTCTTTCTGTCTACAGGGTTTCTCCACATGACTGGAAGGAGGGCGTCAGCTGGTCCTATGCCCATGGGAGTCACCTTAACCCACATGTTAGAACACGTCAGATCTAAGAGTCATATATAGTGGCAGATTTAAAAATTGATGGAATCTGGTCATTTCATTGCTATTAAAAAGATAGACATTCTACATGTTCTTACAAATAAGCAATTATGTACCTACAAATGCAGTGCTACTCTGGTAGTCATCGTCAATATGTTCTGGAATTTGTGAAGAGTGTCGAAACCCACGAGTATTGAACAAGTGGCGAGTGATGAGGCATTCTCTAGCGGGGTGGCGTTGTGACTCATACAAGTTCTAGCAAGTGCAGCGTGTCCCGGGCAAGCACCAGGTGCTGAAACATTTGGTTCTCATCAAAATGCGACGAGTACAGGGTTTGACGAGTTCTGCAGCTGACGCACAACGAAGGAATAACAGTACATAAAATGCTATGATGGACGAGTTTAGGGTAGAAGGTGGTCTGGGCATCGATTTTTGCCATTAAACAAAGAATCTAAAACTTTATCTATCTGGGGCAGCTACGGTGGTGCCCTGGTGACGTCTTCGTGTCTGGTGTCTATTTTTTGTCCCGCGGATATTTGTCTTCCTTTCCTAGTCTGGCTTATAAAAAAAGAATCATACTATTTTACAGCTAGAAGGGACTGGACTGGAAGGCAGCTTTTAGTCAGTGTTCTGAGATCAGCCGCCTTAGAATTAGCTGCAGAGTTCCTTGAAGAGAGAATGCCCAGACCCCACCCCAGACCTTCACCATCAGAGACTGGGGGCGCAACCAGCAGCTTGTGTTTTAACAAGCCCGGCAGGCAATTGTAAAACAAGCTAAAATTTGAGAACCACCGATTCTAGATAGCCCATCTGATTGACCGAGCAGGGATCAGGCCAAGGGAGTAATTGACTGTTCATATTAACTGTGGGTTAATATTATCAGCAACAACATAAATCAAAGCAACCCTTGTAGAAAACGAATCCGTGCTTTACTTTAAAACTTGAGGTAATTTTTTATTTCCCTTATATTCGTAGATGTAACCGTGGTGGCAAGGAAGAAATGAATTTTAAGTTTAAGATATTTGCACACTCTTAAAGGTCTTTGAAAACTGTGTCCAAGACTGTTTGCAAAAATGAAGTACCTTTACAGTGCCTGAGAGGAGTTACATTCACTAGAAGAAAGACTCAATTTAAATCTAAAGGATTATTTCTGGCTTTTATCCCATGGCAGAATAAATGACATAGTTTGTTATTAGAAATTAGACTATGAAATGTTCAATGGTATTCAGCTTTTGAATACGTTGTCAAATATATTGTGACTACCAATTGAGACAATCCTAAAATAGAGATGGAAAAGGAATTTACTCAGTCCGTAAGGCAGTGCCTTTGCCAAAACAGAGGCTGTGATTAAAATAGGGCCTGCTCACCTGCATGGGGCGAGATGAAGTTCAAGTCAAGCACTTCGCTGCTGCTGGAGTTGGCACTTTTCCAGTTCCCCACCTTTTAATACAATTGGCGTCTAACCCACAATACACGTTGCCAGAGAAGGAGCGACCGCTATGGAACTCATCTGCAAATTCTCTGCTTTATGTGTCTTGTTTCTTGTAATACTCTCAAATTTCTGAGTGCCAATGAAAAAAAAAAGGTTCCCGGGGAGAGATGGTCCAGCTTTGAGGTCCATATCCTGTCATTGATTTCTATGCAACACTCGCATCGACTTCAATGGGAGTTCCGCACTGGATCAATGTCAGGATATGGGCCTTTACATTTAGATGTGAAAGTGTTTTAATAGTGGTTGGCAAACTAGTGATGAATTAGGGGGAAAGACACAAAGAATTGGCTGGGAAACTTTTAGACCGATGTGCTACCTTTAACCCTTAGAAGAGTTATTTAAAAAAAAAAACAAAAAAAAAAAAAACACCCGGTGGGAAATCTGCATGGGGTGACTCGGGTCACTACGTGTCCGAGTACTCTAATTAAATTGCTTGAGTCTGTTCTAGGTTCCTTATGGCAGTGCGGAAAGCAAGTCCTTAAGTGACCAAGCCGTTGGAGTTACGTCGTGCTCTGGACCGGGTGTCACAAATGCTGTGCTTTTCTCTCTCAACGG
The DNA here is from genome assembly GCA_004026765.1 of Micronycteris hirsuta. Taxonomy (NCBI): domain Eukaryota; kingdom Metazoa; phylum Chordata; class Mammalia; order Chiroptera; family Phyllostomidae; genus Micronycteris; species Micronycteris hirsuta. The sequence continues at coordinate 15,692 of PVJI01026603.1, read as the reverse complement.
GAGGCTCATGGGAATATTTACCTTCAGGATCTGATGATTCAGAACATTAGCATGTCCCTGATAACTTCATTGGAAACACCCTCTTTGGATCTAAATTCAGGCAGATAAGAAACTAAAAAATGAATTTTCACTGCCCTTTATGGTAATGCATTCTACTTAGGGAAGTTTTCCTTTGAGCATTATATATAGGGTATCCATGTATGTATACAGGGTGGTCAAAACTGGTTTACTGTTGAGAGTACACAACACGGAGTTTATTATTTCACACTATTATTATTTATTGTAGTATTTTCCATATGAACAACTATACACCTACTTTTGCCTCACCGTGTGTGTGTGTGTATTTCTTTTTCATATTTAGACAGATGAAATGAGTATGTATTCACAATTTCCACTAGTGAAAATGTTAATTAAAATGTTCAAGGCTGCTTTCTTCCAAGCCAAATACTTTGTGACAGTTGTACCTTTCTTCCCTTGCCCCATTTGCTAATAATTTCGTTTGAGATCTCCTTTTCCGTTGCTGCAAGTTCAGTTGCTATTTATGTTTATTATAGAATTTCGCTGAAGTGAGTTTTAGGTTTCCACTGTGCACACTCCCAGAGCATCCTGTGATCACAACAGGAAAGCACCTCACCGTGACTTGGGAGCCAAACACGGATTCGCCACTGGATTTAAGGGTTTCGTTCAGTCACTGTACTCCAGGTTTAGTGTGAGGATGGTTGCTGGTTGTAGATGTTTTCAGTTCCTTCAACCTAAGTTATAATCAGCTCTTTTCCTTTCTGACCTTCATTATAGCCTTCTGTTGCATGATCATCAGTTTGAGAGAGGGGCAGACATGGAAGATGTGTTTTTGTGTTTTTTTTTTTTTTTTTTTAATTTCAACTGAGTCAAGATACTCATTCCCACCACGTTCTAAGTCTTGGAGAAGTGTTGAGCTTAAGCTATTACTAAAGTTACCCACATCAGCTCTTCAGATTGTATCTGCTTTCTGATGTATAGCGACATGGTTGTTTCTAGTACATGTAGTTATGTTTAAAATAAATGTAATGAGTGAAGACGACTTTTGTAGGAAGGAGTGAAACCTGATTTTAATTCTGTATTTTAGAGCAAAAGGACTGGTGGTTGGGCTCCCATCTTCCTTTTAAATCTCACACTACACATTTCAGATTCTTCCTGCCAGGACTCTGGAGATTAGTTACTGGAAGAGTACATATGTGGGCAGGGAGAAGGAAGAAGCCTGTGCCAGGAAAGAGCAGGAAAGAGAATATTTTTGTTAATGGAATGGCTGATGAACTCATAGTAACACTAACTAAATATGTGTACAGAATAGAGAAAGATGCCAATGTCAATTGAGATGTATAGAATGTAAGTATTGTCAAGTGAATGCTGTCTTTCTGTATATAACTCAGTGTTTGCTAGTTACTATCAATCTTTTCAAAAAACTGATTTGATTTCTAAAGCAAGACTTTCTGCATAACTCTTTGCACAGATCTTGATACATAAATTCTGACATAGACCTCTTCTGTAGTTTGACATAGCCAGCTTCCTCCCCAGCGCTATTCATGCACCTCAAATAAGAGGAAACAAGGCATTTGGCATATAGAAAAGTATAATAAATACAGTGATTGTCAAGACACCAGTGTTAGGCAAGGAAAGAGCCAAATGATATTCTAGGAAAATGGGGAGTAGTTACCAGAGAGAAAAAAGGCACCTATTATTTATTAATAGCTTTTATTTTCAAATCTTACTAACTCAGCATCTCCATTTACTTTTTTAGTGTTTACATCATCCAACTTATCTGTATCATTTTACAGGTATTAAACAGTTATTAAATTTATCAATCTCAATAGATTTTGAGAAATAAATTATAATGTGTTTAAGATTCTTTCATGAAGGAAAGAATAGACTCAAATAAAATACTCTTGTTTTATTGCTTTCAGAAATGCAAGCTTCAGAATAAATTAGACCTGTAAGGACTTTTAAAAACTTTCCAAAACATCAGGAATAGCATAAATTAGTTATATATATAAATAATATATATATACACACACATACGTATACATGTATATATGTTTTACACTAGTAGCAGCACAGGCATGAACTGAGTTTGTTAATTTATGACCTAAATAACTTTGCTGAAAACATATAAAAGTGAATTTAGAAGGTATCTTTACTCAAAGTTGTGCTTTCAAATTCAGTAGAATGAGAAGTATTTTTACAAGCCTTCTATGTAACATTCTTTCTTTATATCAAGAAAAAAAAAGTTAAGGTTTGTGTTTAAGTGCCTTGCACATTTTAGATGCACAATACATATTTTGTTGAATAAATGTTGATTTACTAGTTATCCAGAAAAGTTAGTTGTTACTTAAAGGCTGAGTTAGTGATTATTATTTGTGCATTTTTAGTTTGTGCTTTCTTGGCTACATACATGGAAAGATTAAGCTTTCTTTTTTCTTGCCTTTTTTTCCCCTTTGGATATAGCTGATGAGCTTGTAAAGCTTCCTTCAGGGTCAATGCAAACTCAAACTAGTGTCATTTCAAGTGATAATCCAGAGAGATTAACTCCACAAAGAGACAAAACAAAATAGCACAAGTGAGTATGTGTGTGTCTGTTGTGTGGGAAAGAGAAAAAATGCACTGAATTCTTTATTCAGAAGCAAAACAGCAGCTCCTAATACAACTTTGTGGATTTATGCCCTTTGCTCCTAACCTCAAAGATGACTACGCTCATACAGACGGAGTTACCAGGTCCCATTAGTGTGGGCCTGTAACAATGGGTGGGATTTGCTACGTGGAGCCCCGCCCAGTAATTTTTGCGAGGCACAGCTGTGTCTGGGGGCACAGCTGTGTTTCCTGTGAGCTCTCCAACATTTTGCTGTGCAGCTGTGTGAGCTGCTTAGGACATTGTCGGGAGGCAGCTGCAGAGGCTGCTGGTTGTGTGGCGATCCCCTTGAACCTGACCTGAGTTGGGATTCAGTGGTGAATGTGAGGCTCCGTTAAACTCCACATTCTGAACACACACAGATGGGTGCTGTGGAATTTGAAGGGAAAGATGTAGACCTAGGTTCCATAATATTTGAACTACTTTCATTATAAATCTCAACCATAACTGTTAAATGGCCTCCAGATTGTTATTTGATTGTCATATGAATAGTCACATAAATAACATGTATGTGGTTCTAACTGTATTTGAGGACTGAAGAATTTCCCTTTTATTAATTATTTTAAACAAAGTACCAGCTCATCTATCATTAAAATTAAATCATATACTTAACATGCTATACTAAGTCAGACTTTACCTCCTTAAATTCTCTTCTAAAAATGGATTTATTCTTATAGGTTAACAATTTCTATTTTATTGTTTTATAGGTTAGCTAAAATTTTCCTCCTATTAGCTAAAAAGGTGTTGGTGAACTCTCCTGTAAGCTCCATATCATGACAAAGATTATCAAAAATTAAAATTTAAAAAAATTCTCTGACTTCAAAGACACCCAAGATAGCAGGTTGAAACCTGTTGCTGCTGCCCTTGACCGAGGCCCTGGGTTAGATGAGAGGTGAAAAGCCCAGAGAAGAGCCGCCGTTGTGCATCCAAACTGGAAAGGGAAGGTAGGAAGAGACTTGTGCAGGGGAGGGCAACAGCAGTGCGCAAAACGGAGTTTATTCTTGGAATTTATTAATCATTGTGTTCTTTTCCATAAAACAACTGCAAACCTACTTTTGTCCCACTGTGCATTTTAAACATGAGCTTAGTTTCAGAGAAAAAACAATGTGACAAGTGTCCTAGCAAGTGAAGAGAACTTCGGGAACGGTGACGAAGGTGAGGCAGGCACCGGTGTGTGCAGCGGGTAGAGTGGAGCTCTGTGAGCCGAGGGCGCAGCGGGAAAGAGCCGGAGACTGCGTCAGACAGGCGAGGAGGAGGTGGGTCACAGGGAGCTTTGAACGTCACCGCATTTGCTGCTGTGAACACACTGGAAGATGTTGAGGGCTTCTAACCTCTAAACAAAAACCTGCCCGAGTTAATAAGAGTAAGTAAAGGCTCAATTAATATTGAATAAGATACCTTTGATGAATCAAATATCAGAGACAGTCCTGAACATAAATCAAACAGTGAATTTAATCAGTGTATCTGTCGGGGTTCTAGCAAGAACCAGATACATTCAGCAGGGGCTGATGCGTATTTTAATGAAGGTACTATTTACCAATTTAAAAGAACAAGGGTGTTTGGGGCACATTTGGACTGACATCAAAAGGCAGCCTTTACCTTCTGTAAGCTGAGGTGGTGGTGGGGGGGCACAAACTATAGTTACCGAGCCCAACCGAGAACTGGATTGTGCACGGAGGGCTGCCACACGGAGGCTGCAGGGTGAGCCATCAAGCCAGATGGAGTGGAAACAGCGCAGAAGTGAAAGGACTATATACTTCAGTCTCTCTCCTCCAGTAGCCTGACTTCCCATGGGCCAGACCCAACCAGAAGCCAAAGGGCAAGGGAGAGCCTGGGATGAATTCTGTAGACGTCCACCTCCAAGGGCTCAGAGCAGGGCCGAGATGGACAGAGAATGGTTCTGGGGGCAGACGGAGAATAATGAGCACAAAGTGGTTAAGATTTTTTTTTAATACTTTATTTCCTAAATTTGGAGACAAAGAGTTTGTTTAAAATTTGAGTTCCATAGGCTGTTGATTTTCCTAATTCATTTATGGCTAATTGAAAACCGTTACACTTCTCTTTGCAAAAATGCAACAGCACGTGCTTGTCACAAGCGTGTCTTCACATACTGTGTTTAGAAGAGCCTGCCACAAAGTCGCTGAGACAGTTCCCAAGAGGAGAAATTCCAATGGCCAATGAGAACTATGATGACGTATTTGACTTCAGTAGTGAACAAATAAAAATAAAGAAAACCCACGTGATTCCGTGCTTTCCCTGAGCAAACTGGGACGTCCAGAGGAAAGGTGGACTTCCAGAACCGGTGCACTGTCACATATCGACGTGAGAGTGAAATTGGGACGGCCTCTGTGGGAATTATTTTGTGGTTTACATCAAGAAACTTTAGTAAACTCATGCATCCTTCCTAAAACCAATTTGGTGGGATTTATCCTAGGGAAAGAGGCATGCGAATATGTATGTTTACTGTCATTCAAAATAGCAAATAATAGAAACAAATTATTACCCATTTGGTGAGGTTTAAAATGACAGATCTCATTATAGAACATTAGAAGTGCTTGAAGCTGCTTTGAAGTAAATGTAAAAAGACAAATGTTAATTATATAAGTATAAAAAGGACAGGAAAATGATTATTTAGCAGAAAAAAATAAAGGAATATAGTGATGAACACCAGAATGTTAACAAGTAATAGCAATCTCTGAGTGGTGGGCTAGTGCTAATGTATTTTTCCTGTCTCCATTCTGTTTGTTGTCCGCTCCTTCGCTTTGGATGTGAGAGCTCATCCTCCTCATTCAGGGCATGGGATCTCAGTCTCTGAAATACCTTTTCTCATTTATTTCCTTCATCCCCAGCCCTCCTTCTCATTCCCCTCTTGTCCGATCAGTCTTTCACAGCATGCCGGTTATAATCTTCTTATGTGACTGTGACTTGTTAAATGTGCATTACTGTTCTGTGTGCATGTATTTTTAACTTAGGTAAATGATTTTGTGCTGTGGATTTTTTCTGTTCTTTTAACCCAGCACTTTGTTTTGAAGATCTATTTACATTGCTGTGTCTACCTCTACTCCTCCTTTCCTTACTTCAGCTTAATGTTTCAATTAAAGAATGGGTAAATGTTATTTGTAATCAGAAAAGTATAATGCAAAAAACGCCTTTCTTAAATGCCAGGTTGGTATCATGCAGTCCTTCAGTTAATCTTTAACTTGAGGGAAAGCTTGACACAGGCGAACCCTTTGATTTAGTACAATTTTCGGTTGATAGAAACTAACATTTTTTATTTTTTAAAATCAGAAGTCAGAATTCTAAGCTATGACTCTTGAATATTTTATTTTATAGACTGAGTAACAAAGTCAAGTGCTGTACAAAAAGTTAAACCTGGCCTAGCGTGGCAGTTCTCAAATGTCTGGGTCTCAGGAACATTCTTCATTATGTAAAAATTATAGAAGACCTCAAAGACCTTTGTGTAAATTTATTAAGATTATGTAGATTTTTGTGGTTTATGTAGATTAGGTCTGCCCATATTTACTATATCAGACATTAACACCGAAAGCTGTTAAAAGCATGAGAATCATGAGAATACACAGACACATTCATTAGCTGTCAGACTGATGACATTATCACTTTTCACACAGCTTCTGGAAAATTCCACAGTACATTTGTGATGGAGTGAGCATGAAAAGGGCAAACCTTGTCTTAGCATTGTCATGCAAATAATTTCTGCTTCTTGGACCCTTGAAAAATCTTGGGGATGCCAAGGGTCCCTTGATCACACTTTTAAAACTGCAGATTATCTTTGAAAAATGTGAATTTCTTACTCTTTTGCGTTGGCAGAGCTTGTACTCATTCTCACTACAGAGCCTGAAATCACTTGTGCGGGCTGAGTCCTGGGGTTGTGATACTGTCACCACCTTAATCATGTCATGTTGGCAGCTAAATTTCTCCTAGCATTGCTCTTACATATCTTTAAAGTATTGGGCAAATGATAACTTAATGTAGAAGTGATGAATGTATTTTCCTATTCAAAACTCAGGAGGTTGGACCTAGCATAGGTTTATTCTCTGCTTATTTGTTAGCTTCATTTTATGAAATGTAGAGATGCACAAACAGAATCAACTTCCTCGCTACTTTAATGCATTACCCTTATTAATGCAATGCCAGTGTATGAAATCCAGGTGTCCAAGTTATTGTAGCTCTGGCTATTACATTTGGCTTCTTTATCAGGCTAATCAATAGCTCCAATTTGGTGAAGCTCACAGAACCCAGAGAGACAAAACTAATACTGTGATGTGGGAGTGCAGGCTACCAACTGGCGTTGACCTTGGGTATTGGTCTAGATATATGAAGATATGGGAGACGACAAGCCTCTCAGCTGTTGGTCCATGTTGAGGAGAGGCCCCTGAGCTGATAGGCACCGTGAGGATATTGGTTAAATTATAGATTGGGAAGAGGGGCCACAGAAAGGACAGAGAGACAGACAGGCTTCCTCTTCTGGATGAGTTCAGCCATCTTGTTGAGTAGATACAAGTGGGACAGCAAAAAGAAATGCAAAATGCCTCCAAATGAAAGCCTTAGAGGGGTTTAACTGAAATGCTGGGAGCCAAAGCAGTATTAGGACATCAAAACCCACAGGTCACCACTCAACTGCTGCATAGAATTTGTTCCAGCCTCTGCTGCTGCCTGTTGCTCTTCTTCCATGGCCCTAGCCCAGTCGGGAACAGCAACAACAAAAAATCTCCTAAGAAACATGCCAAGTTGCCCATCATGATCATCACAATAGCTACTATTTGCCGGGTCCTTATGGCATGCCAAGTTCTGAGCAAGGTGTTTTACGTGAATTATCTCACCTACCTGAATTCTCAGAACAGCTATATGAGGCCAGTTCTATTATTTCCTCCATTTCACATGTGGGGAAATCGAAACAGAGACTCCAGGTGATTCACCCTGGGTCACATAGCCAGTAAAAGGGGGTGCTAGAGGTTTAGTATTGCCCTAGCAGAAGGGCTTGTGTTTTCAGAAACCAAGACAAAAGAGAGTATTTTACCTAAAAGAATAATTCTTTGAAAGTGGAATTTTATCCCCCTTAGATAGGACAAAAATGGATTTTTGAACAGTAAAGAGAAATAGTTTCTTTCTGGTCACTTCAAATCACAAAGCCTCTCAGGACCTGTGGTTTGCACTTATTATTATCAAATCATTACCCTGGGACACAGGGGAAGGAGAATTTTCTAAACACATTTTATAAACATGTTTAAAACTGCAAATGCAAAAGCATTTGCTGCCCTGGGATTCAGAGAGAATCCAGAACAATAAAGTCGAAGTGATAATTGTCGTCTTTGAGAAGAGGTTACTGAATAGGTTTGAAATTTTATTTGCTGAGGACTGTGCTGATTCCATTGTACTTTTGCATGTGACATGCATAGCTTGTGTACCAACCAGGCACTGCCTAAGAAAAAAATGGCTCTTTGAAGTGTAACTCTGTATAACACAAAACACTATGACCACGGAATAAAGAGGATTAAACAATAAAACACATTTGGAGCCCACATAAAAGAATGCATGGCATGCTTGCGCCACCTTGTGGATGAATATATACTTGCATATCTTTAACTGGAGGAACCTGAAGCAATACAATTTTAAACTATTAGATGCCTATTATCTGTTTCCTTAGTTATTACATTGTAATTAAGGAATATTTATAATGTCCCAAAAGAGCACTCAATATTATAAGCTTATGGGCTTATTCTGTTTTGGTAATTTAAATACTACCTGTTTTTTTTTTAAGATTTTATTTTTATTTATTTTTAGAGAGAGGGGAAGGGAGGGAGACAGGGAGGGAGAGAAACAGCAATGTATGGTTGCCTCTCACATGGCCCTCATGGGGACCTGGCCCGCAACCCAGGCATGTGCCCTGACTGGGAATCAAACCAGGACCTCTTGGTTCCCAGCCTGCGCTCAATCCACTGAGCTACACCAGCCAGGGCAATACTACCTGTTTTTTAAAAAAACGAATATAAAATTATTTTTCCTGCCCTCTTCCTAACTTATACCTACAGACATAAATTATTTCCTGCATAACATTTCATGTTCAGTAAACGATACATATTGTGATCAGTATCCAGGGTTTCAGTTATTTTTTCCATTTTAATAGTAACATACATTTTAAAAATTAAAAAATATATATGTATTATGGCCCTTTGTACCATTTGTAATAGAAAATTGTAAAAAGAAAGCAAAATGTCAATTGATTGATTGGACTTCAAGTTTAAAGACAGCCCAAACCAGAGTATCTATTAATTTTCCTTCATAAAAATCTGTAGAATTTAGGTAAATAATTACATTATGCAGGCATGTTTCTCTGAACTTATAACATTTTATTTAACCCTGAAGGGATAAAATCAGATTATACTATATCTTAAAAGACAAAAGGAACTCTTTTCTCCATTTAAAATTATTTTTTGTGTGTGAGAGCTATAATGCCATATAAACAATGACTCTTCCTAAGGCTGAAAGCCATTATATATTCCAATCAGATATCTTTTTATAGACATTCAGACACTGGAGATGAAAATAAGGTGATAAAATGTTATTTACTCATAATTAAATTGCCCCTATTTGAATGACAATAGGGAACTTCTCTTCTATAACTAGATCATAAGAGAAAAAATTTTAATAAGATGTTACTATCTTATGTAATTTTGTTAATAAATAAGCCACAATCTATTCTTCTTTTTTATGATTATTGGAGTCCTAGTTTGTCTTTAATCCCAGGGTCAGTGAATCTTTATCCTCCTTCTCACTGCCTACCTGGTCTAGGTAGGATTTCCTCAGGAAAACCCAATAGCTATTTTAATACTAGTCTAAATATAAACGAACGTATTGTAAAAGTAATGGAATAATGCAGATGAGGTAAAGTGCCAGGAATGTGGGGATGATTTGCTGTTTTGTATTTCTAATAATTTAGACTGTTAGAAGTAACATGGCATTAAACAGAAAGCAGTTTGGGAATAAACATGCCTGGGTTTGAATGCTAGATCCAACACTTAGTAGCCAAGTGGTATTTGGCAAAATATTCAGCTTCTTAGAGCTTTGGGTTTCTCATAAGTAATAGCAATGTAGACACAACGGGGTTGTTGAGAAGGAAGAATAAAATAGCGTCAGTAAAAAATGGGCGCATACAAACGGAAGAGGAAACAAGGAACATATATTGAGCATTTAATTTTTCCCTTCAACAGAATAAAAGACATCGATAGACTAGGCTGTATGGGTTGCAGGCTTAAACTCAATGAAATCTTTGGATTAAACAAATGCAAGTTAACTTAGACTTCATGGAGTTAGTGGATACCAGTGACATTCAATAAATTTAACAAATGCTTTATCTCATCTCTGTCCCTTTCTTTGTGCAATACAGTTGTAGCAGCTTATTTTTGTTGGAATCCTTAGATGTTGTTGCTGAAATCTGATTCTTAAGCTAGAAACCGAGGAGTCTTTCTTAATTCCATACTCTTCTTCATGCCTCAGTAGAATCCACCAGCAAATGTGGTGAACTAGATCTGCAAAACATTTCTTAAAACTCCTTCTAGTTCTCCCATCTCCACTGGTGTTCCCAGGTCCAGGCTCGCTCTTTTGCATTCTTGATAGCACTTCCTCATTCCCCTAACCCTTCCTGCCCAGTCTAGAACAGTCCTTGCTGCCTTTCTCCCATTTTGTCTTTCTTAGAAACAGCATCAGCTATGTACTAGGAACTATTCTAGATATGGGATAAATTAATGTAACAGACAAACATCTAACTTCTAAGCTTACATCCTAATACAGAAAACAAAATAGGATTTTTTCCCTGATTTCTGTTTCTGGTATTTCATTGTTGGTATACAGAAATGTCTTTGATTTCTAAATATTGACTTTGTATTGCACTGTTTTGCCAAATTCAGTTATTAGGTCGAGTAGTTTTTTTGTGGAATCTATAGGATTTTCTATGTACACTATCCAGTCATCTGCAAACAATGACCGTTTTGCTTCCTCCTTTCCAATTTGGATGCCTTTTATTTCTTTTTCTTGTGTGATTACTGTGGCTAGGGCTTCCAATACTGTGTAGAGTAGGAGTGGTGAAAGCGGACATCCTTGTCTTATTCCCGATCTCAGTGGGAAAGCTTTAATATGCAAAGATGCTCAGCATCACTAGCCATCAGAGAGATGCAAATTAAAACCATAATGAGATACCACCTCACACCAGTGAGAATGACCATCGTAAACAAATCAACAAACAACAAGTGTTGGAGAGTTTGTAGAGAAAAGGGAACCCTAGTGCACTGTTGGTGGGAATGCAGACTGGTGCAGCCACCGTGGAAATCAGCATGGAGATGCCTCAGAAAACTAAAAATGGAACTGCCTCATGAGAGTGGGGCAATTCCACTTCTGAGAATATATTCAAAGAAACTTGGGGCACTAACTCAGAAGAATATATGCACCCCTATGTTCATTGTAGCATTATTTAAAACAGCCAAGATTTGGAAGCAGTGTGTTTGTTTACCTCGGTCATATTCTTATTTCTGTGGGGACATGCCGGTCATCATGATGTAATTTGCGAAGAGACTAGTCTTTTTACTGGTGCTTTCTAACTTAAAATTTAAAAATCTCAAAAGCAATGCCTTATGGTAGGCAATATTTTAATATAAGATCAACAAACTTACTAGTTCGAAAGAAAAAAAACTTAACAGTTTAGCTGAGGATGCTCCTGATGGATGTTGTCATCCTAACTACAAGAAACTGTCTTTCTTCTCTGATGCAGGTTTTGAGTAGACTAGGCTTCTGCGTTCAGGATCAGAAACCCCAGCGTTAACCCTCTTCTCAAACTTTCTGATGTCATCTGTCACTGATTCTGTATTTGTCTGCCGTCAGCCTTGGTTCCTCCTTCTCCTTATTTTTCCTTCGTTTCTCAAGCTATCAGCATACATTCTTTCCCCTGTCACGGAAGCCCTAACTGGTTTGAGCACCTTTAATCACACCGTTTTAGCTCTCATTTATCTCAGTCCCTCCTAAAATCTATATCCACCAGCCCTATTTTCTCTTTATATCTCCAGCCCTGTATTTCTAGTGAGTTGTGTGAGGTATAGTTTCACCCATTTATTTTCAGGTTCTTCAATCCCACATGGCCCCCTGGATTTAGCATTTCACTTTTGAGCTCTCTTCCCATCTTCATTTCTGTTTCCAGATATCATTGTCAAGCCTAGAAAATAAGAAAATTATCATGGGGGCATTCCTTCCTACACATCCAACAGTTATTTATCTATTCAACAAATATTAAACGCTAGTTGTTGCTCAGGGACTTGGATACGGCTCCGGGGGTAATACGGTGAGCAAATCTGCCTGCTTCCTGTCCTTATAGAGTGTGAACTCCATTCTTGTCACTAAGCCCTTTTTTCTATACTAAGCTTTGATCACCCCACTCCTATCCATCTCTGTCGTCACTGCTGCAGTTCAGGTCTCAGCATTGCCTGCTTTGATACGAAGGACTGCCAGGCTGGTATCTGTGCCTCCACCATATCCGCTCCAGTCAGTCTGCATTGCAAACGGAGTCCTCTCTCTCTGACACAAGGGAGACTGCGTCACTGCTTGGTCCTCACTTACACATCTTTGTTGAATCTCCTGCACTGACAAAGCCTGGCGTATAATCCTTAGGAAGGCATTTTCCCCTGGATTTACCTGTCCATTTGTGTCTTCTTCCTCCTTCCTTCCTGGCCCTTCCTCAAGGTCCAGGTACCCAGAGCTTTTCACCACAGACTGGTCATGTGGCCTTCATACTCTTGGTGAGGAAAACCATCTGTTCTTTTCAGTATTTGCTGAACACTGTTTAGAAGACAGTTAGTAACCAGCTCAAGTGTCAGTTCCTCTCTGGAATCATCCCCGATTCCCCGTGCTTCCCCATTCAGGGTGCCCCTGGTAATTCTTTGTTGTAATACCCACATCCATAACACTTCATGGTCTCCAGTTTTAGTCTATTTGAAATGAATCAAGAGATGAGCACATTTTTGAAATATTTTAATTGCAGAATCCTTACAGATTTTTAGGTTTGTTTTTTTTTTTCTGTGAAGTCTTTTCTCATTGGACTCTGTCTTTCAGCAGGCCATCTGTATTAAATCTTTCCAAAGCAATTAATTTAGTCTTTTCCCCCCTAAATACAATGTTTTTTAGTTTATTTGCAGAGTTGTACAACCATCACCACAATCTAATTTAGAGCATGTTTATCACTGCAGAAAGAATCCCTATGTCCATTGGCAGTCAGTCTCCATGTGTGCCCTAACCCCCAGCCCTGGGCAGCCGCCGGTCTACTTTCTGTCTCCGCATTTGCCTGTCCCAGCTACTTCATGTAAGTCGAGTCAAACATTATGTGGTGTTTGCGTTTGGCTTTTCCATTTAGCATGATGTTTTCAAGGCATCCACAATATAACTTGCATCTGTATTTATGCATATTTATGGCTGAATAATATTCTATTGTATGGGTATACCCTGTTTTGTCTATTCATTCATTAGTTGATAGATTTTTGGATTGTTTCTACTCTTGACTATTATGAATAATGTTGCTATGAACATTTTATCATGATTTGCAATTAATTTTAATTTTAATATAAGTAACTCTTTTCACACCGTTATTTGCTTAACAGTTAAGAGTATTCACGAGTTCTAGAGTTAGATTGTTTGCTTTTAAATCTGTATGACTGGAAAAATTTTCTACCTTCTTTGGGCCTCAGTTTTCTGAGGAAGATAGTGATAGTGTCTACCTCATAGGGTTTTGTTAAGGGAATTAATTTACATAAAGTATATAAAGTGGCACAAGTAACATAGTATCCACTATACATATTGCTTGTGATATAATTATTTATGTAATATTTATTAAATTACTTAATTCTAATAGTAGGTGCAGCTGGTATGACAGGGCTGGGAACACACATGACTGATTCTTGATAAACTTGACCTGTGGGATCTCTCGTAGCTGGGCTTATTCAGTGTTCAGTGTGCATTAGTTACTGCTTGACAGGGAAAATAGAAATCGTTGGTTAAAATTAACTTAGCGGGACACTTAAAGGAAGGTCAGTTTAGAGGCTTCTACCATACTGGGTTTGCTTGCAAAGACGAAGTTAAAAATTAGAACACAGATAAAATTGCTGATGGATCCTTGCATTGCATCTTTATATGCTTTACTATTTAATTTGGGCCTGCATTAAACAGGGAATAGATATGCATTCAGGGGGAAATAATGGCTAGAAGCATCCAAGTTCCCTCATGTTAATTAAGCATGCTAACACCAGCTGTAGCTATTTTGTAGATATATATGTCATGTCCAATGAAGATGTGTCATGAGATCTGTTAACTGAAGTTATTTTGCTAATTTTACTGAGGAATAATGAACAAATATAATTGCATATATTTAAAACGAAGAAGGTGATAATTGGATATACATGCACATTGTAGGATGTTTACCAAGATCGAGATCATTGACACAGCCATCACCTCACATAGGCAACTCCATAGGTAACTCCTTTTATCCTTTATCTTGTTTCTTTTCCTCCCTCCCTCCCTCCCTCCCTTTCTTCCTTCCTTCCTTCCTTCCTGCCTGCCTGCCTGCTTGTATGGTGAGAATGCTTCAGATCTACTCTCAGCAACTTTCAGAATCATGTGACGAATCTGGAGGGCATCGTGCTAAGTGAAATAAGCTGGACAGAGAAAGACAAGTACTGTATGATATCACTCATGTAGAGTATTTTTTAAAAAATGATAATTTTATAGAAACAGAGAAATAGGTGGTTGCTGGGGGGAATGGGGTGATGTAAGTCAAAAGTCACACAGTTTCAGAATAAGTTCTCAGGATCTAATGCCCAGCATGGTGACTATACTTAATAATACAGTATTGTATACATGACCTGAAAGATTACCTGAATTGTTATTTGAACATTTGGTTATTTGTTTGATGTATAAATTGGTCAGGAAAATAGAAGCCTCCAAGGTTTTTATTGTAGAAAAAGGTTTAATGCAGGGAATCTGAAAGGGCAGAACTTGAGAGGAGTTGGATCAATGGTCTCAAATGCCTGCCGAAACCAATGTGAGCACTTCTCAAGAAATTACCCCAAATCCTTGGGCAAATTCTCATGAGCTGCCTGACTAGACCACGCTTGTGGCAACTGCCGTCTGAGAATAATGGCTCTCTTTCTCCTCTACCTTCCACCTCTCACACAAGCCTCTCTCTGCAGGACTCTAGCGGGGCCCTGGCTGGCGAAAGGAGCGGAGAACAGTTTGCAGGTTTCATACCCCTGCAGGCGCAGAAGGCACAGGCAGTACACATTGTCAACAAGTAACTTCCAGCGGTGATGGGAAGTTTAATTTCAGGAATATTCCGCTGACGTTTGGTGCTTGTGGAGGACTGTTCAGATGCTCCTGTTTTTCTTGTAGTGCGTGGACGGTCTAGAGTGTGAAGTGTTGAGTGGGTAGCAAAGGCCTGGCTATGGAGAACTGCGTGCACATTTGAAAATTTCATTTGAGTGATTTGCTTCCAAGGTAGTAGCTGGAGGTCAGTCATTTTGATGTAAGTGAAGTGGAATCTTGCCCAATGTAGTGGCCACACTGAATTAAAAGAGATGTCAAATATTTATGAAGCATCTTGACATGAAGCATTTTGAATGAGGCAAAAGGAGACATAAAATGGAAGATTTATTTACCAAAGGATGATCAGTATAATGAACAATTTTATGCCTATTTTAGGATTTATTTAAACATAATCTTTTTCATGAAGGTTTAAAGTGAAGTGACTGCTGATACATTAAATCTGATATATAGAAAGTTGTATCTATTCATCTGTCTGTATGTTGAATATACTTTTTTTTCCTCCTCCCTTTCCTGGTCCATCTGGGGACCAGGCCAAAGCCCCAAAGGCCATTTGATAGTGCTCATCAAGGCAGAGAGGAGGTGCCAACTTTAAAGATAAATCTATCCCAGAACTAGTACTTATCTTGGCAACATCAAGGTCTAAGTGCCCTGTGGGTCT
>PVJI01026602.1:0-18855 GCA_004026765.1 Micronycteris hirsuta | reverse complement strand
CTTGACCTTATCTGAGAAGCACTTTATCTGCCCTTCCATTCTAAATGAAAGTTTTGCTGGATAGAGTAATCTTGGATCAACAAGGGAGTGGAAGGGGGAGAGAGGGGGAAAAGGTACAGAGAACAAGTAGCATAAATGGTAGGTAGAAAACAGACAGGGGGATATTAAGAATAGTATAGGAAATGTAGAAGCCAAAGAACTTGTATGTATGACCCATGGACAAGAACTAAAATGGGGGAATGTGGGGGGGGTGCAGGGCAAATGGGAATAAAGGGGGGGGAGTGGGACAACTGTAATAGCATAATCAATAAAATATATTTAAAAAATAAATAATATATATATTACATCTATTACAAATTATAAAAATAACTTAAAATTTGGGGGTAGGAAACATGATGAAGGAAATGTACAATAGCTAAATCTTGATGAGAAAAAGTTAGAATGAAACAAATGTGAGAAAGTTAACCTGGTAATAACAACCAGAGGAGACCACATTAAATGTAAGCCTTTTCGATTGCTGCATGATAATGAAGAGAAATAAGATTACACAGAATGTGAAATGTTCAATAACTTCTTTTACATTTATTGTCATTTACTATATTCAGCTGGCATCCATTAATTATCTTTTGCATGAAAGCACAGTAGATTATACCTGCTATTATTATGATTGCCATTATTTATATAAAATATTTTATATTTTATTATAAATCAAGGTCTGCAGCAAATATAAACTATGTCTAGGGCCACATTATGTCAAAAATGTAGAAAATTCGCCCTGGATGGTGTGATTCGGTTGTAGTGTCTTCCCATACACCAAAAAGCCGAGGCTTCGATTCCTGGTCAAGGCACATACCTGCGTACAGGTACCATGCCTGGTCGGGATGCATGTGGGAAACAACCAGTCCATGTTTCTCTCTCACATCCATATTTCTTTCTCTCTCCCCCGCCCCTGCTTCCTCTCTCTCTAAGAATCAATAAACATTTTTTAAAAAATGTTTAAAAGAATGTAAAAAATATGCATAATCAAAATGTTTTTGTATGTAAATAAAAACAGTATTATCTAACATTAATTTAAATATAGAAGGCCAAAGTGAGAAGCAATAACATTTATTTGAGATCCAAAAGAGGAGTTATTTGGGAAGCACTGATTCAGGCAGAAGCCCAAATAGTGTTCAGATTGAGGGTAGCAGGCTAGGGATATTTTTGAGAAAGGGAAGGATAACAGTTAGGTAAACTGAAGGAATTTCTACGCTAACATAGTAATACTAATTCTGAAAAAAAATTTTAACTTTTAGTCTAACAGTCATACCTGCTTTCTTGTTATCTTTGCAAATAGTTGTTTTGGATACAATGTTATTTTACCCAGTACAAAGGTTATTTTACCCAGTTGTAATATGGGTAAAATAACCCATGTTACATAATGACCAGAGAGGATCAGTCCCCTCAGAGGCATGGTAGGACTTTATGCTATGAATGCTTTACAAGTAATCATGCCCTTTTGTCTGAGTTGGACAGTAATCATTACTCTAGTGTTTGTGGGTCATACAGGAGGAGCTACCAGAGTGCTCCACAAAGAAAATGCCCTTCATTCCTGTGACTTGGGTTTACTTGAAAGCAATCAGCTGAACCATTGTCTAGGCAGAAAAGTAATCAAGCTCTTCTGTGTTTGAGGACCTAAAATAAGGTGGTGCCAAGACCTAGAGAGTAGATGTAGAATTAAAAAGTGGTTGAGTTTTTGGGTGTAATTATGGAAGATACTTGGTCCCTCTTAGATTCTATTTTTAGGGAATATTCTAGAAACAGGGTTACAGGAGTATATAATCAAAGAAAAGTTTTGAGTGTTCTGTTTTAGACATATTCAATGTGATATTTATTTAGGACATCCACGTGTAGGTGTTAGGTAAACTATCTTATCAAAAGAGGGTGACTTGTGTTTCGGATATAGATTAGGGTTAGGCAGTCATCAGATTAACTAGCAGTATACCAACAAGCATAATAGAGTTATTAGTAAACACAACCCGATCTATGCAGCGTGCTCCGTAAACTCAGTGAAGTCCAGAGGCCCGTCTGTTCAATCGTATCTTGCATGAAAGTCTGCGCAGCAATGATACATGATTAGGTAACTGAAAGGATTCACACGTCTAAAGACAGAATTCACAAGATGCCACAAAGAACTCTATCTTAAGGCTTTAAGAAAGGTAAAGATACAGCACAACAAGAGAAAGAAATGTGGGCAGAGATAGCCACAAACTTTCCTGGGCAGAAGTCAGGGCTTTCTCAGTCACGTAGGATGGCTGTCTTCAGATTGTTACACAGCCAGGAATCTTGGTCTCAGAGGAGCCAAAGCATAAGCTGACTGAGAACCTGCCTTCCACAGATTAGCTCTCTCTTTTTTTTTTAATTATTGATCAATTTTAGAGAGGAGGGGGAAGAGAGTGAAAGAGAGAGAGAGAAAGAGAAAAACACTGATTTGTTGTTGTCCCACTTATTTATGAATCCATTGGTTGATTCTTGTATGTGCCCTGATGAGGGAACAAACCCACAACCTTGGTGTATTGGGATGACACTCCAACCAACTGAGCTACCCGGCCAGGGCTAAGCTCTCGACTTAAACATGATTTTGCTTCCTGTGGAACCATCCCTCTCTGTACTATCTGACCCTTCTCTCTCCACGTTGTCTCAGGTTTCCTTCCCCGAAATCTCCAACAGGGAATACTCCCTCAGAATACTCTGACCTTCCTGAGGTCCTTAGCTGCTCCCCACGAATTCATTCTTTGGTGGTGCACCTGCTGACACTCACTCACACTCAGTGTGGGGCCCCTGAGGGACTGTCGTCTTCTCCACTGCGTAGCTTTCCTGCCTGATTGCAGATCCATTCATCACGTTCAGGGTAGAGCTCTGATCTTTCTGTAAGTGAGGACCTGTTTGTTCTTTCTGAATTCTGTGCCCTATAGGACCCATCATTTCCTTATTGCCACACCCGTTTCACTGATGTTACTACTACCCTTTCTCCTAGTGACTTCTGGGTGACTAGCCACTCTCAATGCGTGTTTCCAGGGAGGGATGAAGATTTCCTGTCACAGCACTCTGCTTAAGATGTCATCCAAGTTTGCTTATTTGTTTTAAATTTATTAACCGGGTCATTTTATCTGGTATTTGGTAGGAGAGGGGAAAAGACTGAAAACCTAACATCTGCCATTCTCCCGCTTGAACTTGAATCATTAGCTGAGTAAAAATTGGTAATACATAGTGTTCTAGAAAGTTACCCATTTCACCAAAGTGTTCAACATTATTTGATAAAATTGTGCATTAAAAGGAATTTTTAAATCCAGAATTATATTTCATTTCTAAAGGACTTTTTATTTATGTAAATTGGACTCATAATAAATTATATTTCTAATGACTCCAATTTTTGATACAAAATACTCCTCTATAAATGCATATATAGTGGAGAGCATTGATTGATTTGTATATCCATGTATACTCACTTACAGGTATGTGCACATAGGGATGAGAGTAAAACAAGTTTAAGTAATCATACACCAAATCAGTATTCCACAAAAAATAATTTATCACCTTTTCAAATATTCCTTAGTAAATAGAGCTATAAGGTAAAAAATAAAAATTCTAAACTAATCTTGCTTTAACAGAGTGGTGAAGGTGTATTCTACCTTTGCTAATGGGCTGACATCATTTAAGTAGGTAATACAGGCATAAATGTACTTAGAAAAAGCTGTATTTTTATCATACTAACTCTTCCATTTTTTAAAGGAACATCAAAGTTCAGCTTCCAAGTTTCTTTAAAAATAAATGTAACAAAAGAAAAATTGCACTTCATGAAAAACACAACAAAGGACAATATCTTTTAGCTCTTGTCAGAAAGCATTTTTGAAAACAAATCATCCAACTTTGTATAGCTTCAAAGAAGTAACCATTTCAGTAAGTAAAATTCAAAAGCATATAGTATTATAACTTTTTATTATTACAGAAGTGACTCTGCATATATAATAAGCATATCAAACCCAGTTATCACATATTTCATCTTTTATGTGGGCGATTAAATTTTGTTAAAAACATTCTTTCGTATTTGGTATTTGAGAAATATTAACATATGTTAAAATGTGTACTGTGAGTCCTATACAGTCATTTGGAAAGAGTTTGCCTCTATTCTGAAAATAAACTTAAAGTGCTAATATTTTTGTTTCTACCTAAAGACCCCAAGATTTCTTGCATATCATGTTCCATAAAGTGAAAACACCACACTACATTATCAGGAGTTTGTACAGTGGCTGGCTTATCTCCTATTGAGTGAATTGGTATCTATGCTTGCTGTTGTTTTTGTAAATCGCATACTGGCAAATGGAAGAATATATGTAATTTGAAAATATATAAGAACACATTAGTCAGGAAAAACATTTCCTTCTGCCTATTTCAAGGAGTAGATACTCTGGCATGGCCGGAGGAAGTCAGTCACGAATTGGATAACTGCCCTCCCCCAGAGGTCCAGGCTATGTCATTGCTGACGGGTGTCTGTGCCGGGCAACCAGCACCTTAAAATAACCAGCACAGTCTTCAATTTGCTCAGAGAGCATATTCTTTAAGCACCTCCTCCAAGTAACAAAGAAAGTTTTGATTATTCGGTCGATATTAAAAGAATATTTTAATTAAAAGAAAACTGAAGAAATTCAAATTAAATGTTAGAGCTAGACACTTCTGGGTTTTAACATATTTATTTGTATAGTATCATATGTGTGTGTGTATATATATATATATATATATATATATATATATAATATTATTCTATATAGTCTCTAAATTCCTCCTTTTCCATGCTTTGGTTCCAAAGAGAACAAAAGAAATGCTCCTGTCAAGTAAATACCTTTCTTCTCTGAATAATAGTCTCTCCTTCATCTCTTTGAACAGACAAATGTGTACTATCTGGCACACAGTAGGCTGTTAAGGAAAATAAGTAACATTGTGCTTTTCTTCTTGACAAAACCCGGTTTTAAATATCTGTCGTGGGAGTCTAGTTTTGCATTTTAATGTTTTGTTTTTGTTTTCATTTCAACCTATTAATACTTTGTAAAATACAATAATTACACATTACTATTACTGTTTAGCGGTCGTTCTTTCCTGGCTGTTAGGTAGTGCCCTTCCATTCACACACATAGTAAAACTAAGGCAGTCTCCAACACCCTCTGCAGATCATGAGAGCACTCCCTCCACCTCCTCTAGGGTTGTCTTCCATGAAAATTCTGGCCACCTTACTCTGCCCAAACTCCCATGTCTTTCTTCCCAAATCAGCAAAGCCCACAGGCACAGCCTTTGTTTCTCCCTCCTGGGCTGTATCACAGTAAGCTAGAATCATCCGGGGCTTGCCCAGTTTATGTTCCCTCTCTCAGGGATCACAGTTCTGTTCTGTCTGGAACAAATGGTTTCATACATACTACTTGGTTTTCTAGTTTTTCAAATTGTGGTTTACTTTCAATATTATTTTGTATTGGTTTCAGATGTACAGCATAGAGGTTAGACAAGCATATTGGTTTTCTAGGGTTTTAAGGAGGGAGAAAAAACTCAGTTCCTGATAGTCCATTGCACAGAATAGTCTCTGAAGTCTCCTTCATCACTGGAAGCTACCTTCTACGGATATAGAATTCTTTGCAGTTTTGTTTGTTCCATTTTGTCGTGTGTTTTTGTTCTCCCAACACTTTCAGATGTTATTCAAATGTCTCTATTCTTTCTGAGAAACGACTCTCATTCATTTCACCTCTTTGGGTGATCTGCCATCCCACTAAGACTCCATTCATTTGTGGGTCAGTCCTTCTTTCCCCCTGTCTTCTGATTATTTCTATCCACCATTCTTCAGTTTCATGATGCTTTCTTATTTTGTATCCAATCTGTATTATGATTATTTTTTAAAAATTCCACTTATCTTAAATGTCCTTATGTTCAACTATTATACCTTTTATTTTCTGTAGAATTTTTAAGACTTCTAAGATTTTATTTATTTTCTTTTTAGATAGAGGGGAGTGAGAGAGAGAAACATCAATGTGTGGTTGCCTCTCATGCACCTCCCCACTGGGGACCTGGCCTGCAAGCCAGGCATGTGCCCTGACTAGGAATTGAATCAGCGACCCTTTAGTTCACAGGCCAGCACTCAATCCACAGAGCCACACCAGCCAGCACAGAATCTTTAATATTTTTACCATAATTATTTTAAAATCCTTGGCCCCCAATTCAAACATCTTGGTTATTTGTGAATCTGTTTCATTGAATGATTTTTCTCTATATTCTGGGTCAAATGTTCTTTAATTTCCTCATGCTTAATAATTTTTAATTATATAATGTATTGAGCTATAGTATTCATAGAAACTGAGTACTCTTATTATTTTTCTCTGGCAAGTGTTGATTATTTCTTAACAGGCAGCAAAATCAATCTTGTGGGGGATTAGTGTTAAATTTTGTTATTTTATTTTTGCCCTCAGGACTAGAGCATAGCCCTTAGTCTGGGGATGTGTTCCTTACACCTAAAGCATGGTTCTTATGGGACTCCAGTGGAAATCCAAATGTTTTTCACTAATTCCCCTTCAAATCCAAACTGCATCTCTTTGCTGGGCAGTATCAGAATTTTCTGCAGAGAATTTGTAATTTTTTGTTCCTATACTTCTATGAGCTATTTGTGCTGTAATGCCAAGTACTAACAGTTTGGGTGTGTGTCAGTCAGGGATTTGTGCAGAGATTATAGAGATTTTGAGGAGTTGCTAGGACAATAGCTTCTCTCCTTTTCTCAATTACCCTCTACTCCGGCATACACGAATGCCAAATTCTGACTTCTTTGCCTAATAAAACTGTTAGTTTCATCAGGATCTCTGTCTCCCACATACCAAAAAAGCTGAGAAATCCCCTCAAGAGAAAAATCGGATAAAATGTGGTTCTCCCAGTGTGGCTACATTCTTTTAAAGATCATATCGCTTCCAGTTCCTGCCTTCATTTTTTTTGTTCTTTATTAACTTCAAACTAGCTTTTCCAATTTTGTCTTTTTTTTAATTGTTACAGAAAATCACAACACAAACTTCAA
This sequence comes from Micronycteris hirsuta, assembly GCA_004026765.1. Taxonomy (NCBI): domain Eukaryota; kingdom Metazoa; phylum Chordata; class Mammalia; order Chiroptera; family Phyllostomidae; genus Micronycteris; species Micronycteris hirsuta. Next base: position 11,777 of record PVJI01026602.1, on the reverse strand, counting down.
GAGACCGAGTTGCTATTTTAAATTAAACACCATTTTTACTGAATCTTAAGAATAGAATTTTTTTTTACAGTATGATTGATACATTGCACTACATACCCTACAATTTTCTGAGTGTTAAAAATTCTAACACAGCCATTAGATTTGTATTCTTTCCTTTTCCTTGTGACCCTTGAATAAACTCTGGTGGAACTGGCACCAATACGTAGAGGTTCAGATAACCCTCCTTTTCACCATTTGTGCATTTACTTCCTCGAAAGAGGAATAAACCTCTATTCAAAAGAATGGGAGACAGAATCTTTGAAACTTTGCATAAAACTTTTCTGTAATTTGTTTTATTTCTATGGATAAATCCTGGTAACTGCACACCATGGAATATAATGAAATGCTAAGAAAATGGATTAAACTAAACTACTTGAGTAGAATGAATATCCTCAAAAGTATGGTTGAATGAGAAAAACAAGACACTTAAAATTATATAAAAATATTTTAAGAAAAACTATTTAAATATCTACTTTAAACTTGAAGTTAGCTTGCTGGTCAAATTCAGGGAGAATTCCACAGGCTTGTTGTGCGTGATTTAAGTTTAGGCGACCCACCACTCTGGGTTACTCAGGCTGATGTACCACAAACTCAGCAAGCACAAAAGTTACCAGGGGCTTTAACTGTCAAAGTACAATCTATTTACTTCGAACAAGTTGTTTTTTAAAAAATATATAATCTACTCTAATCATTAATAGTGTATTTACCAATAGCAATGTTCATACAATACAATAACATTAAAATAAACATGTATCATTTTATACGTTAATATTAGGGATCATGTCTTACTTTAGCATGTCTTACTGTCTTCAGTATTTCAACGTAAATTTTTCTACTATCTTGATTAGTATATATTTAATTCTCGATAAAAGTATGAACAGGCTGCTGCATGCCTAGTGGTTTAATTCATGTGTTGAACCTGTGCTAACAGATTGACAGATATTCAATATTTGAATTGCTGCATGTGAGTAAGACAGTAACTAAGAGAGAAAACAAAGAACAAACAAAGCAGCATCAGAAGCATTTTCTTTTCAAAGATTAGAATAAAATTGTAAGTTAAATACAGTCATCCCTCAGTATCCATTGGGGACGCCTATGGATCCAAAATCTGCAGACGCTCCAGTCCCTTATTTAAAAAGGTGTAGCATTTGCATATAACCTGTATTTGGATATACGCTACAGCAGCGTGCACCTACACATCACTCCATTCATGTAGACTCAGAGCAGTGCTTGGCACGTGGCAAATTTGGTTTGCTTTTTGAAACTTCTTAGGGTTTTCTTTCCAAATATTTTTTATTCATAGCTGGTTGAATCCACAGATGTGAAACACATGAAAACAGAGGGCTGACTGTACAGTATAATTTATCACATAGATATAAAGATTTCAGAGAGTATAAGAGGTTATAATTTAAAATGTATAATTAAAATATATTTATATTGTCCAAAATTGGTTTTATTATGCTGTAGTCCTATATATTGAAAATCACTCAAAAATTATGATATTATTGATACATCTACTCTTCTGTATGTTACATTTCCACAACTAATTTATTTTATATCTGAAGTCTGTACCTTTTATTCACCTTCAGCATTGTTTTTAAAATAATAACATCAAAAAGACTTAGTTACTGGATTTCTATGTGGTCAGTAAATTAAAATATGCCTTTGGAAGTCAATTTATGCTGATGATTTATTATGGCTATTCCTATGATCTTTGTCAATATTAACTCAGTGGAGGCCCTGGTCAGTTAGCTCAGTTGGTTAGAGCATTGTCTTTTTAAAAAGTATTTTTAATTTTTATTTTTTTAAATGTCGTTCAAATACAGTTGTCTCCATTTTCCCCCTATCACTTCCCCCTACCTCACCTACCCTCACCTCCTACCCTTGATCCTACCCCCTTTGGCTTTGCCCATGGGTCCTTTATACTAGTTCCTTGATGGCCCCTCCCATTTCCCCTCTTATCCCCTCCTCCCTCCCTTCTGGTTACTGTCAGTTTGTTCTTTATTTCCATGCCTCTGGTTATATTTTGCTTCCTTGTTTGCTTCGTTGATTAGGTTCCAGTTATAGGTGAGATCATATGGTATTTGTCTTTCACCACTTGGCTTATTTCACTTAGCATAATGCTCTCCAGATCCAGAAGAATAGGTGTAATCGATAATATCATAATTTTGTGTAGTTACAGATGGTTGCTATACTTATGCTGGTGATCATATCATAAGGTACATAAATATTAAATACCTGAGGCAAATGTAGTGGTGTATGACTAGATCTTAATAAAATAAGTAAATAATATTTTTGTTCAAAAAAAAAGAAAATCACTAAACTGATTTATTAAAAATAATAACAAAATAATAATTAATTTGGTACCTATATACTTTAACAATTTTAACCACATCTGTCTTTAATATTATGTCACTTGTATTTTTCAGAAGAGAAATTTTCAAATAGTCTTATTACTGTTAAAATTTATATTAAAATGTCTGCAATCTTAAACTTGGATTTCATTTAAAAAATTTTAAATTCCTTAAACTTTACTTCTGTTCATAATATCTTTCTTCAGCAGATATTTTTACGAGAGAGAAACAGTCACATATGGTGTCTATTTATGATCACTACGCATGTCTCACCAAATTGAAATTCTGCAAAGCTGTGGGTTTCCCCAATGCCATACTATTCTAGTATAGAACATTATTTACAGTTTAAAATAGGAGCCCAATGAAAGATTATTCCTAGAAATCAAAATATTCCAAATCTCATTAATAAAATATTAAATGTAATTTCGTTTACATCATCTAGACTTTCCCTCATTATTTTCAGTCATCAGCCAACCAAATACACCTGTGAAATGGCTTTTCCGTGGTCTCCAATCTCACTTTGCACTGGGGACTATTATGAGTTATTCATTTCATAGTTAGAATAAATAAAATTACCACAGCAAAATCTATTTTAAATTTAAATTTGTTTAGGTATAATTGACATACAACATTATATTAGTTTCAGTTCAACAACATAATGATTCAACATTTGTATACATTGCAAATGACCCCCAGACTAAGTCTAGTTCACATCATCATCATACATAGTTACACATTTTTTTTTCTTGTGCTGAGAACTTTTTAAGAGCTCTTAGCAACTTTCAACTACACAATACATTATTCATCATTTACCATGCTGTATATTACACCCAATGACTTATTTCTTTTATTCTATATAAATTTGACTAACAAAACATTTATCTTTTATAACAAAGTTTATATCTTTTGACACCCTTCACACATTTTGTCTAACCCCATCTTTGGCAACTACAAATCTATTCGTTGTATCTATGAGCTTGTTTTTGTTTGTTTGTTTTTTAAATTACACATATAAATGAGATCATATAGAATTTGTCTTTCTCTAACTTATTTCCCTAACCATAACATCCTCAAGGTCTATCTAAGTTGTCACAAGTAGTAAGATTCCGTTATTTTTTAATGGCTGAATTATATACCATGGACATTTAGGTTGTTTTCATGTCTCGGCTATTGTAAATAAGGCTGCAATAAAGATGGGGTTTAGTATATCTTCTTGAGTTCGTGTTTTTGTTTTCTTCGACTTTTGAGCATCTTTTCATTTATTTGTTGACTATTTTTATGTCATCTCCACAAAAAAAAATGTCTATTCAGTTCTTCTGTTCATTTATAAATTGAATTATTGTTGAATTATTGGGTTTTTCTGCTATTGAATAGTATCAGTCACTTATATATTTTGAATATTAACCCCTTATCAGACACATGATTTGCAAATATTTTCTACCATTTTGGTTTGTTCCTTTTTCATTTTGTTGATGGTTTATTTTTCTGTGCAGATGATTTTTAATTTGATGTAGTACTATTTGTTTATTTTTGCTTTTGTTGCCACAGTAATTAAAATACGATAAGTAAAATTTACCATCAATTGTTTAATTACAAATAGTTAAAGAGCATGTATGAATGACCCATGGACATGGACAACAGTATGGGAACTGACTGTGGGAGTGAGGGCTGGGATGGGCGGCCAAGGGCAAAGGGGGAAAAATTGGGACAACTGCAGTAGAATAATGATTAAAAAATCTTAAAAAATATGAAGAATGAAAGGAATTTTAGTCTAGTCTATATCTAAATATTCTTATAATATTTAATCCATTGTTGGAAACTCTGTCCTAAAATATCATTAGTAAATAGGATCCCATCTGTAGGTGAGTAATCCTGGCATTAAAAGGGCACTGAAAACTGACCACATTAGAAATAACAGAAACATCAAAGAAGAGGTGATATAGGGCATATATAACAGCTGCTTTCCAGTTGTTAAAAGATTATCACATGGACCATAATTCTGTGTAACTTCAGAGGGCAGCACCAAGTAGACAGAAATTGTACAAAGATACATTTGTACTCAAAATAATAAAAAATCCTATCAAAAATTCACTTAAAACTTGAACTGTAAAAGGATTCCATATATAAGTTTTCTGTGAGAAAATCACTAAGATCCTTGAACGCACTGAGAGACCATAACTAGGTTACTTTAGAAGAATAGAATAATTTTGAAGTTAAAATAAATATTTTGGCTCTAAGTTTAGCATGCATTTACCCAACATTCAAGTCAAGGTTTCTCAAAATAACGTTTATAAACAGTAATACATATTGAAATATCAATCTACTTATAAAACTGAGAAATATCTCAGGTGACTTATTCATTATTTTACTCATAACTCACTCTTTGAAAGGATATGGCATAATTACATATTTTAAAAATAGCTTTAATATATATTTTTATAAAAATATAAAAGGAAAGTCTTTTAAAAATAACCTGAATCCCATAACACTCAATTCATTAAATTATACTGACAAACTTTTGGGGAGAAACTCCTCATAGAAAACATAATCCCTAAATTATATATTGTATGGTTAAATTTTCTCATTGGAAATGGCAATTACCAAAACTCCCCACATACCATGGAATATGTATTAAATGTAGAAAAGCAGATATTAAAGTCATTTGACTTTAATAAAATGTTTTAATTAAATGTGGAATGATGAAAAGAGACATATGCATATTGACTCATATGATACAGGCATTCACAATGTGAATATGCATGTGCCTAACTTAATACTAGATTAATAGTTGGCTATAGAGGTGAGGTTTCCTGTATAACAGAAACAGATAAATATCTTGAGTTATTTTCACTGCAATAATGAATAATTTCATCTGAAATTTAAAACAATTAAGTCTGAAAACTTTGATGAAAATAAAAAGATTATATGACTTTTAACTATTTTGACCCAAATCTATTATGTTTTTCAGTTAATCTGTGTTTATATGTCAGCATCAACTCAAAGATATTACTATTCCCCACCATAATGTATGGTCTTTTAAACCTATTTCCTGCTTTAATTTTTATACTGGAGAAGTTAATTCAAAAGTTAAGATAAAATAATTTTTAAGATCTTTTTGTTATCTGCATTAATTTTAAAATATCCTTTTTATGTGCATTAAGTAAAACTTCATTTAATTTTTTTTTAAACCTATGAAACAAGGTCAAGAATAAACATCAATAGCTTCTGGGGAAAAAGGAAGCGTTCAGCAAAATTTTAGAACAAGACTGGTTGGGGGAGGGGTCCTCAGGGCCTTCACCTAATTTCATCTGACCTGAAGTAATTAGTCTACAAGATAATATTGCTCTGACCTAAAGAATGCAGCCACCAAAGAAGTAGAGAGAGATCATTTGTGCTTACCCCATTCAGAGTGAAATCTCTGACTTGGGAATAACTGCTTTGAAGAGTCAGGAAGAATTCGTGTTGGAAAGTTTTACTTTATATTATTCTCATTTGACAATAATTAAGTAAACATAGTTTTCACATTCTAAAAATAATAAATTTTCACTATAAAATTCCATGTATGGATTTAATTTATGTAATAAACCACAACCCAGGTTACCATGAAATCAGTGAGAGAAAGAGAAAAATACACACAGCACACACAGAGACACACATGAAAGAGAGAGGGAGGGCGGAGGAATTGAGGAGGGGGGAGGGGGTGATGGAAAGAGAGGGAGAGAATGGAAGAACTCCTCTTAAGGCTTAAGGAACCTCTTTGTTTAGCAACATATAATGTGTGATAAGCATAATAGCAATGGGTAGAAAACACCAAAAAAGAAAAAACAAAACCCACTTAACTAATATATGTTAAGCATTTAGTGAGTATTAAGATTTTCTAAGTATAATAAAGTGATAAGAGAATTAGATATGAACAGAGTGTATTAAGATGGAGTTAGCTCCATTAACATTATTGAAGGCAAGATGCCCAAAAGAATTCCCTAGAGGAAATAATCACCAAAATACTTTAAGAATTTGGATGCTCTAAACTCAAATTTTAGTTTTGGCATTGCTGCCTAGAGATGAAACCCACTACATCCCACACTTGCTCCCAAATTCAGTAAAGCTACCTCCCCCCCAACAGTCTATATTAACTTGGAGAAAGAAGGGCTTCAGGTAATTTGCAAAGAGTGGAGTACACAGATGCAAAGGAAACAAAAAGAATTGAAAAGGACTTCTGGTCAAGATGATGGCATAGACAGGCATGGCTCACCTCTTCTCACAACTACCATACCATTATAATGAAAATACAGAACAACCATTGCTCAGAACTGACAGAAACTGACTTGAATGGAAGTCTGACAACTACGGAATTAAAGAAACCACACCCACCCAGACTGGTAGGAGGGGCACAGATGCAGAAGGGGCTGGTTCCACATCCATGTGTGGTAGATAAAAATTCAGGAGGGATATCTTGGGAGCAAGAATTCCCAGTCCCACACCAGGTCCCTAGCCCAGGGTTCCAATGCCAGGAAGAAAATTCACACAACTTCTGGCTGCAAAAACCAGTGGAAGAAACTTCTAGAGCCCCAAACAGTTCTTCTTAAAGAATCCACACAAGGACTCACCTACTCAGACTCACTCTGGGCTCCCGTGCTGAGGGGCACCAGTGGCATGTAGGGGGAGGCTGAGGTATCTTGGCATCAAGGCAGGCAGAGGCCATTGTCCCTTTTCTGGGCACTCTCCCAACCAAGCCAGCAGACTGGTGCTGTATCTAAGATTTCATTAACCTAGTTAACACTATTTGACCTGCCTTGGAGGTCCCCAGAGACTCCATTCCACCCAACTTATGGGCCCACCGAAGCTGTTTTTCCATTATGAACAAACAAGCAGCAGCTGGCCTCAGTGAGCCCCAGGCTCAAACTAGCAGCCTACATTCATAGCTAGGCTTTGCCTGGAAATTTCCAAGTCCAGCACAAGTAGTAGCCATCTCAGATTGCTTTATAACTCAGGCAGGCTAGCCCTAAGCAAAACACAGGTGGGGCCTGATCTTGGGGAAACCCCAGGGCAGCACACCTAGTGGACAGCTACAGAGCATCTTGGAGCATCACCACCATGCCCTTGCACAGCTGATCCTCCATGGAGGGTGGAGGTTGGTGGTAAGTGGTCACAGCCAATCCTTGCAGCTGACTGGCCTGGGTAAATACCTCCTATTGATCTCCCAACAGTAACCAAGGCTCAACTACAAGAGGACGGTGTACTTAGCCCACATGAAGAGTACACCTCAAGTACCCAGCTTGGATGATAGGGGAGACTGTGCCTCTGGACCCCACAGGACACCTACTACATTAGGCCACACTACCAAGACAAAGAGTCAAAGCAGCTCTACCTAATACATAGAAACAAATACAGGGAGACTGCCAAAATGAGGAGACAAAGAAGCATGGCCCAAATGAAAGAACAAATTAAAACTCCAGAAAAAGAGCTGAATGAAATGGAGATAAGCAATCTATCAGATGCAGAGTTCAAAACATTGGCTCTAACAATGCTCAAGGAACTTAGTAAAGACCTCAACAGCATAAAAAAAATTCAGTCAGAAATGAAGAATACACTAATGAAATAAATAACAATTTACAAGGAAACAAAAGTGGAGTGAATGAAGTTGAGAATCAAATAAATGATTTGGAACATAAGGAAGCAAAAAAACTACCAATCAAAAGAACAAGAAGGAAAGAGAATTTAAAAAATCGAGGATAGTGTAAGCAGCCTATGGGACAACTTCAAGCAATCCAACATTCACTTCATATGAGGTGCCAAAAGGAGAAGAGAAAGAACAAGAAATTGGAAATCTATTTGAAAAAATAATGAAAGAAAATGAAAGAAAACTTCCCTAATTTGGTGAAGGAAATAGACATGCCAGTCCAGGAGGCATGGCGAGTCCCAAACAAGATGCAGGCAAAGAGGCCCACCCCAAGACACATAATTAAAATGCCAAAAGTTAAAAATAAAGAGATGGGAATGGGGGTGGGAGAATGGTTGAGAGGTGAGGGGATTAAGAAGTACAAATAGGAAGTTACAGAATAGCCACAGGATGTAAAATATAGTATAGGAAAGGGAGTAGCCAAAGAATTTATACATATGCCCCATGGACATGAACAATGGTGGGGTACTGCCTGAGGAAGTGGGGGTGCTGGGTGGAGGCGCCCAATGCTGGGTGGGCACAAAGGAGGAAAATCAGGACAACTGTAATAGCATAATCAATAAAATATAATTAAAAAACAAAGATAATAAAAATTAAATATGTCTGCCCTAGATTATACATGACTATTGAGGAGAATGCTGGGTGGTCCACTATACATGTATTCCTTAAATCACATAATCTGAGTACAGAGAGTGCCCCAAATTGTGAGACATAGTTTGAGACAATCTAGAGACTGAAACTCCTATAATTGCATTATCTTTAATCAGATTGATTCTCTTAATTTTCTCGAATATGAAACATAATGTACAGAAATACAACTGTATAAAGATCAGAACAACATATATGTTAATGGGGAGCTGTTTATTTCTTCAGATGGAAGCTTTTATTTGCCTTTACAAACTCTACATTTTCCCATCTTCCAATCAAACTGAGGCTTTGTCATTAGAAATGAGCAGATTATACCAAGTTAAAGAGGTCAGACAATAAAACTACAAACTGTATGATTCAATTTATATGAAATGTCCAGAAGAGACAGAAAATAAATCAGTGGTTGCCTCAGGCTTGTGGTGGAAATGAGGATTAATTAATTGTGCATAGGCCTGAGGGATCCTATTGGGTAATGGGAATGCTCTAAAACTGAATTGGGGTGATGATCGCACAACTTGGCACATTTACAGAACTATTATTAATTATGCACTTAAAATGGGTGAATTTTATGATAAGCACATTATACATCAATAATGTTGTTTTAGAAGTGCTCCTAGTTTTAAAATAAGATTTTCTCATTTCCATCTATTAAGATCTCAGCAGGGGATAGCCTTTATGAACAGAGGTTTACAGAGGGTACTGTAAAAGGCACTTACAGTATTCATTACTCACAGTTCAACATAGTTAAAATGGTAATATCTGCTTTCCATTTTATCACAATGGTAGCTGTTTTCTTAAGACAGTATATTTGCATCTAAAAGATTGTAAAATTCTTTTTTTAATTTCACATCTATTATAGCATAAACATTTTCACTTCTTCTAGTATATTCTTTTAAAATAGGATTTTAAATTATTGCAGTGTTCAAATTGATATAATTAACTATCTTTCCTTAATGTGAGCCACTTATAGACTTTATAATGCTATGAGTTTATATTAAATGCTCCTGAGTTATTTGCTATGCATTTGTTTCTAATTATTTCTTTGATTCTCTAAAATGAATATCTTGTATTTAATAGCAAGTGTCTACTATATCACCTTTGGAAGCCATACATTCCTGATGCCTTAGCCACAACACAGAGAAGGAACACCTGATCCACAGGTTATGGGCCAAGTTTTATGTTCCCCAAATTGATTATGTTGAATCTCTAACCCCACTGTGACTGCATTTGAAGAGTGTATCTTTAAGAAAATAACTAATTAAAATGAAGTCATTAGGATGGGTCCTAATCTAATATGACTGATGCCCTTATAAGAACAGGAGACTAAAACAAGACCTTGTGAAGACATAGCCTCCTAGCCGGAAGCATCTTCACCGGATTCCTCATCTCAAATAACATCCCCCCAACAAACATCTTGCCAATAACCATGCCAGTTGGCAGTGAGAAACTGCCAACTACAAGCCAAAGAATGAGGCCCTAAAAGAAATCAATCTTGTCAACACCCTTTCTTTTGTTTGTTTCATTTAGTTTTATTGTTGTTCAAGTATACTTGTCTTAATTTCCCTCTGTCCCCTCCTCTCCCCGCAACCTACCCCCACTTCCCACCCTCAATACTACCTGCCTTTGGCTTTGTCCATAGATCTTTTATACACATTCCTTAATGGCTGTTCTCCTTTTCCAGTTATACCCTTCCCCTCTCCCCACTGGTTATCTTCTGCCTGTTCTTTATTCCAATATCTCCTTTTATATTTTGTTTGCTTACTTGTTTTGTTGATCAGGTTCCACTGATAGGTGAGATCATATGGTATTTGTCTTTCACCTCCTGGCTTATTTCACTTAGCATAATGCTCTCCAGTTCCATCCAAGCTGTCTCGAAGGGTAGGAGCTCCTTTCTTTCTGCTGAGTAGTATTCCATCATGTAAATATACCACAGTTTTTGATCCACTCATTTACTGATGGGCACTTAGGTTGCTAACAACACTTGGCTATTGTAAATTGTGCTATGAACTTCAGGGTATACCTGGATCTTGGACTTTTAGCCTTCTTAATTTTGAGGAAATACATTTTTGTTATTTAAGCCAACCAGTCTGTGGTACTTTGTTACAGCAGCCCTAGGAAACTAGTATATGCTATAGATACTAAAATTGAGATAAAGATATTGTTTTTATTCTATTAAGCTGTGTTTGTTGTAACAATTTGCATTGCTTAATCCAATATACAACTTTTTTATGGCAAATGAAGTTGAACATCCTTTCACGTTGCACAGCACTATTCTGAACACAACACGTCTATATCCTTAGATCATTTGTGTTTCCTTTTAGTGTTATTAGATTCTATGCATATTGTTATAAATCTGTCATAGTTATGTATGCCACAAAAATATACATTTTTTCTTAACTTTTTCTTGATATTGTTCATGCTAGCTTGTTTTATCATACAAAATTTTAAATTGAAGAATTTAGAAAATTGACTATGGTCTATTTTGCCAATTTTCCCCTTATTTCTTCTTTCATCATTTTTTAAATGAAAAATGTCCTTCCATACCTTAAAATCAAATAAAACTATACATGTATTTTTTGGTCTTAATCTTACATTTCTTCTGGACCATACTTCATCATTTTGTAAGATGATAATTTCTGTCTTTATTTTAGCTTTTATTCTATTTATATTACTTTTCTGGATATACTACTTACTTAGCAAGTCACCTGGAATAATATGCTGAATAGTTCCATTGGAAATCTTTTCATATATATGTATGTGTGTGTGTGTGACAGAACAAAAATCAAATACATATGTGTACATATATGTATACACACATACACACACACACATATATATATATACACACACACATTTGAATTTTCTGTTCTGTCACACTTTAACTTTATTGGCATTGAAACAATCCTTTTTTAGTTATTATACATGTATAAAATTGTTTTTAATTTTTACTTTGTTATCCCATTAGACAAATTTAAAGTATTTTAATGACATTTTTATGCACTGTAATTCCAAATTAAGTGGAATAATTTTGTCAAGCAGAAAAATCCCTTTAGATC
>PVJI01026601.1:0-18830 GCA_004026765.1 Micronycteris hirsuta | reverse complement strand
TATCATTCTTCATAAAATACTGTGAAATAAGTATGTAAAGAAGATTTAATTATGTGGATGAGTGAAATAATAAAGGACAATTACAAGTTAATTGCTTTCCTTCGAGATGCTATTAGGAGCGGTGGTTGAATCATCCTAAAGAAATATGCTTTTGGGCTTCTGTATTTGGAATTTTCCTGGGAAACAAGGAAGGAGAACTGGGACCCGCCTGCACAGATTTTGCAGAGTTCTTTATTCTCTGTAATATGCTGCTGCTTCTGGGAAGCCTTCCCTGACTTCACCGGAAGACCTGGTCCATGAGCCCCACACACTTTGCAGATATCTGTTATGCTTCTCAGCACATGGCATTTTAATTATTATTCCATGTGTTTGTTTTTCCTTCCAAAATGGGAGCTCTCTAGAGACATGACTGTGTTTTATTCTTGCCAATCCCTAGCTCAGGGCCTGACACAGGATAGGTTTGTGGTGCGGGTTTGTGCAATGAGCAGAAAAGTCTCTTCTCATAGAGCTGAAGGCAGGGGCTGGCAGGGTGGGCCTGCGGTGAAGTTCTCTCACTTTTCCCTTTCACGAGGATCCAAAACAATTTCGTTACCTTAAAAAAAAGAAAAAGATTTACCTGAAGAGATTCAGCCTGTTGATAAACTCCTCCATGTCCTTATTTTAACCAAATAAAAAAATTCCATTTCTGTCTCTTTACATTCCATTTCCCTGGAAAAATAACACTTGAAGCATGCCACTGATAGAACAGCAGAGCTGTCTATGATTCGAGGGTCAACATGGAAGCGATCAGTTGTCTTTGCTGGCTGATACACATGATCTTAAATACCCTGTGAATACGTCCTGAATTTCCCCATTTACTCTCACAGGTTATGGATTTGGGCGCATGTGACAGGAAGAAAGGAAAGGGGAAGCGTTGGACAAAATAGCCGGACTGTGATGACCCTTCTCAATGTAAAGTTCTAGGATCCTAAGAAAATGTACACAATAACTTTCTCTCAAATTATTTTTTTCTACGTATGGTAGATTTTGGCACCCATCTCTTCACAAGGGAACACATGTAAAGGGTGTACACCTAATAAAAAACCCGATCTAGAGTTGAGAAGGGAAGTGCCATCCCACATGCACACATGTGTTTAAGGATTAGGGTGAACAATGAACTTTATTAGAGAACTCATGACTTGAATCAGGAATAAAGCAGAAAAGTAAAAAAAAAAAGTCAGAGAAATAGAAGCATAGGTGGCTTATCATTTAAAATGGAGCAAATGAAATTTCGGTTCTGCAAATGTCTATTAAGGTTAAGGATCCTTTCCACCTTTGCAGATGATACAAAAATGAAGTCGTTGCTAAGAGAAAACCTGTCAGTTTGGAGAAGAATGGCAGATTTAAAAAGAGATGTAAATTAACTGGGTATAGTGGTCAGCGAGGACACCTCTGTGAGTGTAACCTACGGCTACAAGTCACTAGCACAGTTGTATCAGAAATTATCTTCCCTCCCCACCTGCCTGTCTCTTGCAGACTGAAATAAATACCAACAGAAGCACCTCAGGAGAAAAGCAGCAGAAAATGAGTGCACATTGTCCACCCCCTCTCCCCCCGCCCACATACATACAAGGGGTCTTTATCTGCAGAGACGTAACTCACCTCTCTTAGCATGGTCTGTCCCCCTCCCCTCCCCTCTCTATTTTTTTAAACTTATTTTTACTGATTTTGCTATTGCAGTTGTCCCAATTTTTCCCCTTTTGCCCATCTCCACCCAGCACTCCCCACTCCCTCAGGCAATCTTTACATCATTTTTCATGTCCATGGATCATGCACATAGGTGCTTTGGCTGCTCCGCTTCCTACACTGTACTTTACATCCCATGGCTACTCTGTAACTACACATCTGTACTTCTTAATCCCCTCACCTCCTCACCCAATCTCCCCCCAACTCCCTTCCCTTCAAGCAACGATCCAGACCCTCTCCATGTCTATGATTCTGTCTCTGTTCTTCTCGTTTGCTTAATTAATTTTATAGGTTCAACTGCTGATAGATACACACTTTGTGCCATTTTATTGTTCATAGTTTTGATCTTCTTTTTCTTAAATAAGTCCCTTTAACATTTCATATAATAATTGTTTGGTGATAATGAAGTCCTTTAGTTTTTTTAGTCTGGGAAGTACTTTATTTGCCCTTCAATTCTAAATGATATCTCTGCTGATAGAGCAATCTTGGCTGTAGGTCCCTGCTTTTCATGACTTTGAATATTTCTTGCCAGTCCCTTCTAGCCTGCAAAGTTTCTTTTGTGAAATCCGCTGACAGTCTTATGGAACTACCCTGTAGGTAACTAACCTCTTTTCTCTTGCTGTTTTTATCTTTAGCCTTTGGCATTTTAATTATGATATGCCTTGGAGTGGGCCTCTTATTTGGGACTCTTTGTGCTTCCTGGACTTGCATGTCTATATCCTTCACCAAATGAGGGAAGTTTTCTTTCATTAATTTTTCAAATAAATATCCAATTTCTTGCTCTTTCTCTTCTCTTTCTGGCACCCCTATGATGTGACTGTTGGAATTCTTAAAGTTGCTCCACAGGCTGCTTACACTATCCTCATTTTCTTAGATTATTTTTTCTTCTTGTTCTGATGGTTGTTTTTTGTTTCTTCATGTTCCAAATCATTAATTTGATTCTTGGCTTTATTCACTCTCCTGTTTTTTCCCTGAAAATTGTTCTTTATGTCAATTAGTGAATGCTTCATTTCTAACTGGATCTTTATGCTGTTGAAGTCCTCACTAAGTTCCTTGAACATCCTTATAACCAGTGTTTTAAACACTGTATCTGATAGATTGCTTGCCTTCATTTCATTTAGTTATTTTTCTGGAGTTTTGTTCTGTTCTTTCACTTGGGCCATATTTCTTCGTCTCCTCAATTTGGCAGCCTCCCTGTGTTTGTTTCCATGTATTAGGTAGAGCTGCTTTGACTCCCTGCCTTGGTAGTGTGGCCTAATGCAGTAGGTGTCCTATAGGGTCCGGTGGTACAGCCTCCCCTACCACCCAAGGTGGGTACTTGAGCTGTGCCTTCCGAGTAGGCTGAGTACACCCTCCTTTTGTAGTTGAGCCTTGATTGCCATTAGCAGGTCAATGGGAGGGATCTACCCAGGCCAGTGAGCTACAAAGACTGGCTGTGACCACAAACCACCAACCTCTGTCCTCTGTGGAGGATCAGTTGTGCAAGGGCAGAGTGGTGGTGTTCTGATGTAGTCTGTAGTTGTCCACTGGGTGTGCAGCAACTGGGCTTGTGGGCCCTGGAGTTTCCCAGGTGGTGCAGGCCAAGATCAGTACCCACTGTGTTCTGCTTGGGGCCACTCTGTCTAAGCTGTAAAGCAGTCTGAGATGGCTGCTACTTGTGCTGGGCTTGGAGATTCCCAGGCAAAGCCAAACTGTGAATCTAGTGGGGATTCACAGTGCAGAGCCTGGGGCCACTTAGTAAGAGGTATGGAGGTTGGGAGCTCATTGAGGCTAGCTGTTGCTTGTTTAATAGGATTTAGGAAGTTGTGAAGCATGACCCAAGACCAGCCATTCATATGGAAAAGTCACCATTAACAGCTTGGGTGGGCCCATAAGTTGGGTGGGAGGAGTCTCTGGGGATCTCCAGGGAAGGGCAAACAGTGTTAGCTAGGTTGATGGAGTCTCAGATATGGCACTGGCCTGCTGGCTCTGTAGCTCTGTTGGGGGAGGGCTCAGAAAGGGACAATGGCCTCTGCTCACCTTTCTGTCTGAGAGAAAATGTCCCCCAGCTTGTGTCTTAATGCCAGACACGTCAGTTCCGCCCTGCATGCCACTGGGGCTTTTCAAGCTGCCACCCCAGTGCTGGAACTCAGAGAGAGTGAATTGAGTAAGTCTGTGTGTGGGTTCTTTAAGGGAAACTGCTTGGAACTCCATAAATTTCTTCTGACTCAATCCCCACTGGTTTTTGTAGCTAGAAGTTATGGGGACTTACTTTCCTGGCACTGGAACCCTGGGCTGGGGGGCCTGGTGTGGGTGTGGGATGCCTCATTCCCAAGATATCTCTTCTGAATTTTTATGGATGAGGGACCAGCCTGTTCTGTGTTTTCCTACCTTCTACCAGTCTGGAAGGATGTGGTTTCTTTAATTCCTTAGTTGTCAGATTTCCATTCAACTCGATTTCTGATGGTTCTGAGTGATGGTTGTTCTATAATTTAGTTGTAATTTTGGTGTGGTTGTGTGAGGAGTCAAGCTGTGTTTACCTATGTCGCCATCTTGACCGGAAGTACAAACATACTTGGATTAATGAGCCAGGCAATGATTTAGAGAGGTGAGGCTGGTGTGTGTGTGTGTGTGTGTGTGTGCATGCATACACACACCTGTATTTAGGATGGCAATTGTGTACTGCAGAGACAGAAACTGAGATAAAGACCAAAAGTTAGAGAGTAAGAGAAACAGAAAATCGGAAGAGGTATTTATTCAGTTTCCCCACAATGTATTGATTATATCTCCAGTTGATATATATAAGATGGACGAGAAAATGAAGTTCCAAGTGGTTTAACACTTAAATTCCTAAGCACTGGTTTAAATTTCAGGGATTTACTTTGAATATCAGGCTTCATGTCAAAAGTTTTCTGATCACATTTGGCTTACAGACTTACACTGGGATTTCACACCATTTTTATCTTCAGTTTCTGAAAAGATATGAAATGTCCATAATTTGCAGTTAACAAGTCCTACAGGATGCTTTGACAACCTGCATAAAACCCACTGCATTGGAAAGAGATAAATTGATACCCAAATGTGTTATAAGAAGACCCTACTCTTGGCTTTTCATTCCCTATACATTTATTTTATTTAGTGCCCCATATATGTTCCTAAGAAGAACTTAATTTGATTGATTAAATGATAATTAATGAGTACCTTGTATTTTATTTGACTTGGTCTGATTCCAACGCTGTAACGGAGACTTCCTTTTTTTAAACTTTATAGATAAGGAAACTGAGACCTATAGTGTTTAAGCAGCTTTCTGAAAGGCTCACTGCTGGGCAGCTCAGCCAACGACCCCTCCTCATCCCACTACACAATGTTGCTGAACATCAGTCCTCAGCCATTTGAAGCCTCCAGCTTGGTGTCATGCAGTCTGGGACTTTGGCTAATTCAACTGGTGATGGAAATGGCAATCATGAACAGATAGTATTGTTTTCACTTAAGCTGATTATAGCCTTAATTTCATATTGTGTTTTTTTTTCCCTTTAGTCCATTCTGACTGCAGATCTGGAAAGCTCTTTCTCCACAGGCCAGCTTGCCAGATCTTAGGCCCTAAAGCAGTTTTTGAATTAGTTTGCAATATATGTGTACTCAGTAGGGACCATCATTAATGCAGAAATTTGACCCTTTGTTTCCTCTTTTAAAGGAGACATCATGTCACAAAAGTGATTTGATGGTGGTAAGGGTGTGGAGGTGTTGTCCCTAACTAAGTACTTTGATATTGAGGCTGAGCAGTGTTCTGACCTTCAATTTAGAGCTCTCGTGGTCTTCCCAGGACAGTCTTAGTGGCACATGGCGTAGAGGCCAGGAGCTCTGTGACTATTGAGTGTGCTACAAGTCAGAGCTGGATAGGGTTGATGGACAGTTAATAAAAGAAAACATTATCTATAGAATTTTTAAGACCTAAAACTTCTGCCTACAAAAAGAAGTCGTTCTCTGCTCTTTGTCTATTTGCCTCTTCTCTCATCTTCGCCAAATCCCAGCTGGTGATAGTGGACAGTGACACTGTGTTTCAGTGACAGGTATTTCTATCTCCAAGTCAACAGATCCAGGAGAGGACCTGTTGACTTGGAGATAACTCCATGGGGACACTCAAATGCCAAAGCCAGTAGTCATAATCATCTTTTCTCTTCAGCTTTGATTCTGGTTTGCAAGGCACACAATGTCACCACTTAGTCATGTAGTAGGCTCTCTGTGGCCTGCTTGGCTTCAGAAAGGGCCATACGGTGGCAGACTCCATCGGTTGCATACCTTCCATGCCAATGCACCCAGGCTCTGGGTCAAAGTCACTTTTGGTGTAAAGTAATTGTGACAGTCTTGTTGCTCCTTGCCAGTGATTTGCGTGGATGGGCATGTGATCTTGTTTTGGAAAATAATTGAATACATAACAAGGATGAGTAAGCAGAAAATGAGCCTGTATCCTTGATGACATCATTGAGCCACTGATTCAATCTTGGGATGGCTTCTCTCTGGTCTTTTTGTTAAGTAATGTCCTTGCGGTTTAAGCCTGCTGGTCAAGTTTTCTGTTACTTGTGGTTAAAACTATTTCTAGCTTTAGACTAGTCTAAAAGGGATTGTATATTACAGTTCACTTTTTATAACTTTCCATTTCATGCTACAGAATTCATAAACTATAATTAAGAGGACAATTTATTCGCATAGCAAATGGCATAATCGAATAACAAAATCAGTAGAGAATACCCTTGAATATTATGTTAAGAAACTGAATGAGAAATTAATTTAGCAAATACATAATACATAAATGTGCCTTATTAGTTCAATGCCAATTATCTGTAATCCATAAAATTATCCAAGCTTAATTATCATCCTCCTATATCATAATAACATCAGCATTTGGAACAAATTTCGAGATGCTGACATTTGTAGGCCTGTTGAAATATTGATTCTTGCAAAGAGTGAGAACATATTTCAATATATTTAAAATAATATAGGAGGGAAATGTGAGGGTAAATTCTGGAAAAATAAACCCTACTATAACAGATTACTTATAGTTTTCAAGATATCTGTGGTCAAGTGGTTGATGACCGAGAGTATTTGTCCTTTCTCTGCCCAACTTTTCTCCCTAGTGAAGACTAAGGTACTAAGAAAATATTCAGAGGCCCTAGGATGATGAGCAGGAGAAAAACTGTGGGAGGCTGGGATATGCCATTAACCAGAAATTGGTATCTAAGTGTTTGAACCTCCCCACAATATGTCTATTTTCTCAAGGATAGCTTGCATAGTGCTCAGGAATGCCTGGCATCCACATTAAATAGACTGTCTAGCTCCCCAATGCTCAAGTGTTGAAGCAACAGTTGCTCTTCGGCCAGCACATTCTCTCATCCGCAAAGCAAGCAAGCTCAAGTCTTTAAGGGATTATAGAGGAAGAACATTATTTTCACAGCGACTCGAAGCCAGCTGTGAGGGCCTTGAGTACAGTTAGTTTATGCATTCTCTGCTCCCCTCTCTTCTACCTTTGGCACGCCTGCAATGGGTGAAGTGCTTTTCCTGAAACGGCAATCACTATTAAATCCATTAGCTGGAAACCAAAATGTTTCCCTAATTGTTTAAAGTCTCAGTGCGGAAAGGAAGTTTCTATTGATTGGAATATGAGGGGAAACAATCCCAAGTTCATCTTTCTTTTCCTTTTTATAAACATAGTTAGATGAGATGGACACACTCAAGAGTCATCAGACTTGCTTTTCTGGAAACCTTCCTTCACCACTTGAAGCTTCTGGTCTGGGTTTCTTTGTGCTCAATTATTCTGTTATTATTATTATTAGTTTTGCTGACTACTTTCAATTTTTTTCCTAGGGCCCCTCTTATGAGCTTTCTATCTTTTCCTTGTCTTCAAATGTTTTATTGATTTTCAATTATTTTTAACAGCAGATCTTTGAATAATGATTCTGTCACTGAAAAGATTATTGGCTGGACTCCACCGCCAGAACACGGCACTTTTCGCCTCTCCAACATACCCAGGCTCAGCTTCTGTCCAGCATTAAGATGCTGATGACGCCCTCCTCGGCCATGGCCTTTAGCTATGTATCCCCAGTTCCTGGAACAGCATCTCACACTGAGTGGGTCTCACTTCAAATTTCTTGAATGAATGAATACATTCAGGTCTTTTTAAAAATCTCATAAAAGATTCACTTTGACCAAATAAATTGACCCATCGGAGAACCATTGCTGCTCTGAGACAGGATCTTATTTGGATTAGACCCAGCCTCTCTGATAAATATTTGCTTCTCTCTTCACTGAACCAAGAGTGTTGAACAGTTTTGGGGCAAAGAGAAAAAAAATATGTTTCTCACTTAAAATTTGTATAAGTCCTAATAAAAATAGCATTATCAATGAGTATGTTTTATAACTTTAATATGCTTTGTAACTCCTAAAAGGGAGCTAAAGACAAAAGTTTTTGAGCCTTTTGTTGTAAAAGTCCAGCTACATTATTCACATTCAAGGAAACTGCTTATAGAAAATTTAAAATACGAGGCTGTAAGCTCAGAACATTTTTACAGGTGTAATGAAAATAATGGAACAGCAGAGGACTGGATTTAATCGGATCGTAATAGTATACTTGGCAGGCAATATTTAATTTCTCCTTAGCTCATTAATTATACATTTTACTGCATTGAGAGAAATTACTGTACTTGATAATATAAAATTGAATTTCATTTGATAATCATGATAAAGCATAGAATATAGAACATCAAGTTTATACTGATTTTCCATGGTGTTGAAATTCAGATATTGTCAGTTTCCCGAGTGCTTTAAATTATATGGTGAAGTTGCTGCCAAAATACTTAAAAGGAGAATAAATTGAGACATAATTACTGATTTAAATTTGGCAGTGATTTCATGGGAATAAGGATTGTCTATTATCAAGTCCTAATAGTAAAAATCCAAGGGATTAAATTAAATAATTTTTAATTGCAGTTGACATACAATATTATATTAGTTTCAGGTGTATGGCATAGCGGTGAGATGGCATAGTGGTTGTACTGCATAGCGATACGAGGTCTGTCCGGAAGGGATCCAGCCATGTAAGATGGAAAAGAGTGGCATTTATTGAAGAATATACAAGATACAAGAAACACTGTACACAGGACAATGATGCCTCCGTTCCCTTCAAAGTAGACACCTTGGGACTCACACAGTTCTTCCAATCGCCATCAGCTGCCCTGTCGTATTTTCCTGAATCTGATCGATGGTCTGAAATCCCTTCCCTTTCAAAGGTGATTTTAGTTTTGGGAAAAGCCAGAAGTCACAGGTCACCAAATCTGGGCTGTAAGGGGGACTGAGTCACCTGGGTGATTTGATGTTTCACCAAAAAACTGCCTGCCACATGATGCGTGAGTGGGAACATTGTCATGATGAAGCTGCCAATCACTGGTTGCCCATAGCTGTGTCCTTCTGAATCATCTGAATAGTTTACGGAGGAATGTTCAAGCTTAATGCAAAATTTGATGCAGATTTGTTGCTGTACTTGCTCATTCATTTCGAATACAATGGCCACCCACTACACATGCTCACTCAATGGTGTCTAC
Source organism: Micronycteris hirsuta (assembly GCA_004026765.1). Classification (NCBI taxonomy): domain Eukaryota; kingdom Metazoa; phylum Chordata; class Mammalia; order Chiroptera; family Phyllostomidae; genus Micronycteris; species Micronycteris hirsuta. The sequence continues at coordinate 9,531 of PVJI01026601.1, read as the reverse complement.
TGCCCCCACTGACTACTGCAGTGAAGACATCATTGTTCATGCATGTGCATTCCAGGTGACATTCCATTCTCCTTGGCTGCCAGGTTACAGCAATGTCCCACAAACCCTTCTCGTTATATTAACAATGGCTGGACTTTTTCCAGGCAGACCTTGCTCTGATAAATCTCTTACCGATCTGACACCACACACAGTTATTACAAGATCATTGACTATATTCCCTATGAAAATATTTTGGATTTTCAGTGTAATCTTTATGTTTTAAATAATGCTAACGTTGAACTAAGATACCGTGTGCTTCTGTGGTTATCTTTGAGCTTTGTACATTGGATAATTCTTTAGCATAGTAAATCCAGAGAGCTATCTTTTGGCTCTTTCCTAGGAACTAGTGGTAAGATTTACCAAAAGATTGTGTGATTATAATTCTAGTTAGGTGCCTTGAATGACACCTTTGTGTCCAGTTCCCTTTCTGTTGTTTATGTAGGTGTGAGTCTAGTCAAACTAGGTGGCATGTAATGAGGGCTTATGATGTGTTCATACTGTTCTAAACGGTAGAAACCCATTGGAGCCTCCCAACCCTATGGTTTAGATACTAATACTGTCTTCATTCTGTGACTGAGGAAACTGAGGCTAAGTCACAGAGTGTATACGATGAACCTGGGATTTGAACCCGGGAAGTCAGGCTGCAGAGCATGCATTAATAGGCTGCCTGGAGCACCTTCTCATATGTGGGGATGGCTCCCAACAGTGTCCAAGGACATCCAAAACGTCTATTTCAGACAAAGATTTTAAATAGTATGTTTTATAACATAAAAAAGCCTATACCATGGAGGAGGCTGTATCTTTTCAGAGACTGTATGTGTGTATCATCTATGTATCTAATCTACTTACTCTGGTAGGCAGAATAATGTCTACCCAAAGATGATTATGTGCTAATCTCTGGAGTCTGTGGATATTTCTATATTACATGGTAAAGGGGGATTAAGTTTACAGGTGGAATTCAAATTTCTAATTGTCTGACCCTGAAATTGGGAGATTACCCTGGATTATTGGGTGGGCCGAATATAATCATGAGGGTCCCTAAAAGCGGGATTGGGAGTCAGAAGAAGAGTCAGTATTGGAATCGTCAACTGAGAGAAGAACTTGACCAGCCATGGCAGGCTTTGCAGAAGGAGGGGTCCCTTCTAGAAGCTGGAAAAGGAAATGGCTTCTTCCCCTAGCAGGGTGTCCACCCTGAGACTTGCAGGCCACACACAGCCCAGGATGGCTATGAATGTGGCCCAACACAAAATCAGAAATTTACCTAAAACCTTTTTTTTTTGCTCATCAGTTTTCCTTAGTGTTTGTATATTTAACGTGTGGCCCAAGACACCTCTTCTTCCAGGGTGGCCCAGAGACACCAAAAGGTCAGACAGGCCTGCTAGTGCCTCCAGAAAGGACTGCAACCACACCGGTTTAAGCCCCCAAGACTGGTGCCAGACCCCTGCCCAAAAGTACTGTCAACAACACATTTGTGTTGTTTTAAGTCACAAAGTTTGTGATAACTTCTTACAGAAGAATTGGGAAACTAGTACTTTTTCTTCCTTCCTTCCTTCCTTCCTTCCTTCCTTCCTTCCTTCCTTCCTTCCTTCCTTCCTTCCTTCCTTTCTTCCTTTCTTTCGTTTCTCTCTCTCTCTCTCTCTCTCTCTCTCTCTCTTTCTTCTTTCTTTACTGTAAGTGAAGTGATGGCAGTTTCTCTGGTGGGCTGGAAGCTAGGGCTCAGAGAGCTTTGTTACTAATAAGAGAGATAAAAAAGGTGAGTGTCTCTATGTCCAGGAGGAGCCGACCTGAGAATTTTTTTTCATTCAAAAGGTAATTCTAAATTGATGGAGATTATGTCAGTGTTGCGCGGTGTCTCCCTCCTCAGAGGCGCCGGGGACAGCGTTGCTCTGTGTCCTTCCAGAGGTTTGCCACGTCTCCATGGGCACACACGCATGTAGCGTTTTCTTCCCCTCGATGACGGAGCACACTAGGCACGCTGCACTTTTGCGTTGCTTGCACTGCGCCTCTGCACTGATTTCTATCTTAAGCTCAAAAAAATGTTCAGAGTGATGGAAAATAAGCAAAACAGAATGTTAATGGGATTGGCGGGAAGGGAAGCAGGCATGATTTCTCATATTTCCTATTAGCAGTTCATAAATTGGAGCGTATCCTGGGAAAACAGTAGAGAAGGACACGTAGTTCACACCGAACAGGTACTCACAATGTTTATTTAACAAACTAATGAGTGCGTTTTAGATGGGTGGGTAGCCAAGCTGAGATCTCATTCCTGGGCTGTGAGCTGCATGCAGAAATTCCTGGGGAAGAGAGAAAGAACATAATTACCCGGGATTGGGGTTCTGACTGAAACTTGGCTCTTAGATCTTGGAGTTCAGATCTTTGAAACCTGGGTGGGAAGGGTAGGAGGTGAAGACACAACCATGTGACATTTCAACGTTGCAACTGTATTTCTGTGAACAGGAGAGTCCAATACACCTGTAGCAGAAAGGCTTCTTTTGTCAGGGAAACCGCAGTAATGGGGCAGTTGGTCTTATAACTGCAGAGGTCAGCCCATAATTACAAAAATGCATGTTTGAGAGTTGCGGCTGTAACCAAACTGTTCTACGTGACAGTGTCGAAGGGTGTATATGCTCTAGACAGAGCTACACCTCTGTAGACACTGTACCCTTTAGATCATTTCTTTTTCCACACTGGAAGTTGTTATTACTGATACAGAAACTGTTAGTTATTCTGATGAAAATATTTTGTGTCTTCGTTTTCCCCAAGTGAGGTTAAGTGATCATAGGTGATAGTGAGATTAAGTACTGTAGGGGACCAACTGCTGAGCTTGGGACACTTTGGAGACGGGATGGATGGCGTCCCGCCCAATGCCTTGGATTGGCTTAGATGGGTTGTGTGGAACTTAGGATTTAGCAATATTTCTTCAAGTTCCAGGCACCAACATGGAGGAAGTACAAGACTGGGGAGAGGTCTTTTCATCCCCACCTTTGGCACAAGGCTAGAAGCTTTCTGTCAGCAGAGGATGGGAGACAACATCATGGTGTGAACACTGGAGTTCTCACAATGGCGTCATCTGCAGTGGCAGCTGGGATTTCTTCAAGAAGCTTTGTTAAGCATGGTCACACTTATATGCGTGCATGCGCCATCATATGCTTATGGATATTCTGTATCTTTTATTCAAACTTAAGTGAACTCGACATATCATTTGTCCCCTTGTACCTTGTTTTACATCTTAAAAGAAGGAATTCTCACCAAAATAAAAAGGTGTTAAGAGTTACTAAAGATGATAATGTCACTAATGAACATTTATTGAGCAATTGCTATGTGCCAGGGACTATGCTTTATGTATATGTGTTCATTAATCTCTACAATTGCCCAACAGAGGTGCACAGGTACTTCATAGAGCTTCTTGTCCATACATGTTTTCAAGCAGAGGTAGGCGGTCATCTGCCCCAGACAGTGTAGAGAAGATTTCTACTTTGAGGGGAAGTCAGAACAGGTGATTGCCCTTCCCAAGTGTAAACACTTAGGATGCCACCAGGTAGCAACCCAGTGCAGGTCTGGGTATTGCAGGGTCACTGACATTTGTCGGGGACCAGTGAACACTCGAGCTTCCCCTTTCTTCGGGGTGGTGGTTGGTGCAGGTGAGAAATGATGAGGGGGCTCTCTGCACGCTGCTCTTGTACAACCAAAAGAAGCTCAGAGTGACCTTGTGTGTCTGAAAAACACTGTGTGTGACTGTGATTAAACCAAGTTATCTAGCAGATTGGAGGTCTATTGAGGAGATGCTGTCTCTTCTTTTAGGAACTCTGAGACTTCTTCAAGTTAAAATTTTGCATCCAAACTTTTAACACTTTCTTCAGTTCTTTATCTGAGCTGCCACGATGGCTTAAAAAGCAAATTTAGATCATTCAGATGTTTTGTTTTTTGATTTTTTAATAAGAGTTTACTTGAGACAAGCTGCTGACCTATGCCAGGGAGCAAGATCTCAAAGGCTCCCCCGATATCTTATAAAATAACTGGTATAGAACTGAATTGATGCTTATTGAAAAAAACTTATCAGAGGAGTATGCTGTTAAATTTTTAAAAATAAATCCATCGGTAACTTATTTGTCAGGAACCATTCCGTGTGCTGGAAAGATAACCATTAATCTTCAGAGGGGGACCAACACAGCTGAACATGCTATCGACGCTAGGACGAAGATTAGAGACAAACGTGGCAACACGGAGCAGACATGACTTAGGGACGGAGGTGTCACAGTGGCATTCAAGGCTCAGCTGGGTTTTGAAGGATGAACAGGATCTCACCAAGCAAAGAGGAGGAAAAAGAGTGTGCAGGGAGGTGACAATGCTCTGTGGCCTGGAACTATGGAGTGGGACGGCACAGCGCACACCCACGGAACAGTCGCAGAGTCAGCGGGAGTGATGGTGATGGGGGGGGTCATGTTTGCGCTGGAGCAGCATGGAATTGTGTGTGGCGGCAGAGTGGTGCGAGCTGAGCTGCATAAGCAAGAAGCTGGGAATTGAGAGAGGATTCTACCTGGAACCTTGGCCGAGAATTAAAAGGAAAACAACACCCGTAACTGTAAATGATAGATCATGGTTATTGACTTCAGGAGACCGTCAGAGTCTGCAACAGTTGGACAGAAAATTCACTCTTCTGTCTGAACAAAAGTAAAGAGTCCAGCTTGGAAGGTACCCCTGATATCTGGAACCACAAGTAAAACCAAGTGTCAGTCTTCACATATGGGTGATGAAAAGACGAGATTTTTTTTTTTTTTGTCAGCCACATCTGCGCACACAAGATAGTGATCGCCACCTGCGGTGTCATCTTTGACTATAAATGGAGTCTCCCACAGGGGCCTCCCGAGCCCCGTCTGCACCGCTTGGTGACATCTCGCCCGAGCTGGGTCTGTCTGTGAGGGGCTCAAGCGCACACGTCCTACCCACGATCGGGAGCACCTTTACGGCAAGGATCGCACCTTAGGGTTCGCTGTGGGTTTGCCTTCAATGCTGGCTGAGTGACCTCCCGTCCTGAGAGAACCTGTGAATGGTCTGACCTTGGGTTTTACCACTAACCACACTCACTCTCCTCTTCCAGGCTGACCTTGACAGGCCCTAGCATCGCTTCTGTGACGTGTTAAACAAACATTCAGTTGGGCACTAATATTCCCAGGCCCCTTGTTTCAAGCTTCAGCACAGCGGTCATTTGATTAATAAAGCCAGTGCTTTAATGAAAATGCCAAAGACCCTCGTTGGGAGGGCTCATCCTCTGTGCAGGCCTTTGCAGCCCCCCCCCCCCGCCCCCCTGCTCTCTGCTCTTTCAGCTGAAGAGTGCCCTTCAGAGCACACTCCTCAAGGAAAATCCCCACCTTCTGTGTGTGTCTGACTTTACCTATCTCGTTGTCTATTTCTTGAGGGTTTTGGTCTCTGAGGTTGGCTAACCACTAAATTCATCTGTGCCCAGGGGCTGGAGTCTAGAAATTCAACTTGAATTTTAGTACAGACTTGGTGGAAACAGGGAATTGACCCCAGACACAGAGACCATCCTGAGACTTTTGACCTTTCTCTCATCGGGTACCCTTGTGGGCTTGGATTCAGAATTGCATTATCAGAGGCAGCTGAGTAACTGTATCTGCGTCTGAACGTCTTCCATTTTACAGGCTCTTCAAGGGAGACACAGCCAAATGATGAGCAATTCTCTGAAACCAGATAGAAAGGGAGGGTAGTAAAATGATTCCTTCTCCTCCCACCACCGGCTGGGAGTTTATGGTTAAAAAAAATCTACAGCGGGACTAATTGTGAATGAAATAAAAGACATCAAAAGAATCTTCCTAATTAGCTTAAATACTGATCCTTACTGTCAGAAAATGAGTCAGCCAAAAACACATGTAATTGCCCTCTTCCTGTGTTGTGGGAAGCCTGGGGACGGAAGAACTATGCTAGGAGAGAAGGAAAGGACGGGTCGGGTGAGGTCCATCCTAATGAGGAGATGGGTCTGCCCCCACCGTCTGTAGTGTACGCCATTTGCTTGAGTGAATGTCCAGCATTTGATACCCAGAGGGCTGGCTGTCTTCACCACAGAGCCTGTATGTGAATGACAAGCTCCGTATGAATCCTGCTGTTGACAAATGGGAAACTGAGGCAATGGAAATTATAATAACTGGAATTAAGTGAAGCACTGAAGTTTAAGGCCGGCTGCAGGCTAAACTGAGAGAGACTTTGGTGCCCTGTCTCTCTTGCTGTGCTCTTTCCTCCTTCCTTGATTGATTGATCCTTCCTTCCTTCCTTCCTTCCTCCCTCCCTCCCTCTGTTTTTTTTTCTTTTCTTTCTTGTTTTCCTAGTAAAACTTTTCTTTCAGCAAAGTTTTTTTGTCAGATATTTACATCTCTGTGTGAATGCTAATAATGGTCTTCCTTGTAGAAGGCACTTGACTATTAATTCTTATCTCTAATTATGGTCCAATTTTTTTGAAGGGGCTCTCCTAAACCTTAAATTCCTAAAGGAATTATAGAAAACACTAATTAGCATAAATCTGGTAGAGGAGGAAGAAATATGGGAACAAGATCTTTCTTGGTACCCCTGAAGTTCCTCTGCAGGCCTGTTCTGTGTGAGGTGAAGCAGTGAAGAACAACACAATTTCTTCTGACGATGCAAGAATAAAAGGCTGATTTATTTGTGAGTTCACCAAAAGAGACAGTTTCATAGACTGTAGATCATAAAAAAATCACTTGACAAATACATGAAGTTTAGTAGAAGTGAGGTCTTATTTCAATCTGAATACAGTAAAACCAATTTGTATGTCATCACATGTTAAAATATTCCTAATTATTGGCCTTAGGTTGGGGTTCTTTTTCTTTCTAGTGCCATAAACTTTTGGACATTGAGCGTAGTCTATGGGTTTTTTCACAGAATAATATTTTTGATGCATAAAATCAAACACTTAACATTTCAATGAAAACCGACACTATTGAAAGACATTTAGCAGTATTTTTGGATCGTGATATCTGCTTTACTAATCTATTAAAAAAACAAAATCTAGTGCACAGACTTCATGAACCCATAATTTCATAGTAGTGATGTACACATAATATTGCAAGATCTTGGTGACAACTACACTGTGATATTAAAATATTTGAGATTTCTAATGGAGCTGAAGTTTCAGGTAACAGAATTCCTCTGGCTACTAGTGTCTAGTAGTCCATATTTATACGAGAAGAAAAGGCTGTGTGTTTTTTTTTTTAAAGATTTTATTTATTTATTTTCAGAGAGAGGGGAAGGGAGGGAGAAAGAGAGGGAGAGAAACAGCAATGTATGGTTGCCTCTCACATGGCCCTCACTGGGGACCTGGCCTACAACCTAGGCATGTGCCCTGACTGGGAATCGAACTGGGACCCTTTGGTTCTCAGCCTGTGCTCAATCCACTGAGTTACACCAGCCGGGGCGAAAGGCTGTGTTTAACTAGAGGTTCATGAAAGGCTTGCAGCAGACTTTCTGGCATAACAGCCTGTCGCTTCTTTGAGCCGTGTGGTGTTGGGGAGGGAACGCAGCCTTGAATCACAGTTCTGAGTTCCAGTCTCCCTGAAGACTTGACTTCCAGTGTGACTCAACTATTTTGCTGAGCCTTTGAAAACAACTCTTCGTGAAGTTATTGAGCCGACTAAACGACATGATGCCTACTCAACATCTAGCTCAGTGTCTGCCATGCAGTGGAGTTCAGCCAACAATAGCTCAGTCCGGCGTTTCCCCCCTAATGGTCCAGAGGGAAAGGAAGTGGGTGGATGGTTTGTAAAGTTCAGTCTTGCTCTAAGATTCTAGTTCTACAGAATTTGCTGCCTGAGGCAGGGCAGTGCTTCAGTTTCAAAAGAATTTGAGAAGGCAAAGACATTGGACGATGCATTCCATTTTACTCATATCCACACTGAGCCCTGAATCTATCTGTCTAAAATTTCAAGTCTGTACAGTTCAAACCAGTTGTCAGGAACAAGCTATCAAAAGGTGATTAAAATTCCAGCGAGATCAGATAACAGTTAAAGATTTGTAAAGCAAGCTTTTCTGGTTCCTGAGAAAAGATTTGAGTTATCATCTGCTCCCGTGCAGCACTGAGACCAGGGTGGCAGGCAGAGGACCAGACCCCGTCTGCTCCTGAGTTTGAGCCACTGCCCCCGACCCGAGGCTCAGGAACAGAGCAGGGACTGGACTCAGTGGCCGATTTCAGATACTTTGCTGACACATCCAAAACAGTTAATTGAGCAGAAACTTCACATATTTCCCCAGGGAGAACTTTCCTGAATTTTAGCTTTTTAAGCTGTCAAGAAGTTATTGAATTTTTCAATTTTTTATTATGAAATCTTCCAGACATCTGATCGCTAACTTATTTGAATTTCACAATTTAAAATCTTACTTAAATATGTGTGTGTGTTTGTCTATATATACACATACATACATAGGACATATAACCCATTGTATAAGGCGTAAAATAAAGGCATTTAATACAATTTGTTTGTATTTCTATTTTCAGATTTGGGAAGCTACAATCAAGGTTACTTCAGAAGCAGGACCCAGTGTATATGAGTATTACCACTACCTGTGGGCGTCCACACAGGAATTTATGATGCTGGCCCCTTCCCCTTGACTCTGATTACTGTCTCCCACGCCAACATTGAGAAACCCAGCTCCCACCGCCTACTACCTATTTATTTATTGTTCAGTTACAGAACACGTGTACAGGAGACTCAGACCTGTTATCCCTTACCCCTGTGCCCCTATGGGAGATTGCAATCAATTACAGTACAGTGCTTGTAAGCAGTTCCTTTCGTCTCCAGTCTTACAGGCTCCGTCGTTCCTAAATTTTCTTAGATCAGCACCTTTCCCTTTTCACTCCTCTTCAGTGAGGTTGTGATACAGTTAGATTTTCTTGTCATGGTCTGATTCCATCCTGGGATCCCCAGACCTCCTAAATGGTTTTTAAAAATGTGTGTATACATACATTAAGGTTCACTCTTTGTTCTATACATTTCTATGGGTTTTGCTAAATGCATAGTGCCATGAGTCTACTATGACTGTATCATCCACAGCAGTCCCACTGCCTGACCAATCCCCACGTGCATCACCTAGTCTGTCCTTGTGCCCCCCTGAAAACCGGGAGCCAGTGATGTTTGCACTGTTTACTGACCATGACGTCTATAGTTAAAATTGAATGGCATGACTCTACTTTTTAAAAATTAGTAAATACAGGTCCTAAACCCACACTTTTCTAAAAACACCTCCAACCACAGTTCTCTAAAGAACATCTTGTCTTTTATAAACATTTGATGTGAAAAGTTAAAAATTTGAAGTACATGTTATTACAAATTTTTACGAGTCAAGAAAAGCAACTAGAAGCATACTATTTTTTCAAAATTGCTAAGATAAATTTAAATATGCATTTTTATATTTTCTAGTTCAGCTTTTCTAACTCTTGTCCCTCCCGCCCAACAGAACTGAGATTTAGCT
>PVJI01026600.1:0-18820 GCA_004026765.1 Micronycteris hirsuta | reverse complement strand
GATTCCTGAAAACTCTTCTCCCCATTGTCCCCACCCCCCTCTCCCCTGTCTATTGTTAGACTGTTCTTAATTTCAGTGTCTCTGGTTATGTTTTGCTTGCTTTCTGCTTTTGCTGGTTATGATCCGGTTAAAGGTGAGATCATAAGGTATTTGTCCCTCACTGCCTGGCTTACTTCACTTAGCATAATGCTCTCCAGTTTATGGATAGTTTTTAAGGCTTCTATGAACAACCTTGAAATTGCAAACCCACTTTGGTGTTTGTTTCTAATTGGTTTGGGCAGTAGGAAAAGTGTCCATAGCTTTTATTAGATTCTTAAAGGGAATATATTTAATTTTTTCCTGGTTGTAAAAGTAATATATACTTCTCAAATAATCTAAAACCCCACAAGTCACTACAGAAGTTTTATTAAACCATGAAGAATCAGATTATATTACATATATTCATAGCTGGTGAACCCAGTGATTCAGACTACTTCAGAGCATACATCAAAAGGGAAATCTTCCAAATCCACTTTAAGAGATTAACATAATTTTGGAATCAAAATTGAAAAAGAAAACCTTAAAAATGGAAAACTATAAATTAACATGTACATATGAGTACAAACAGCATAGGAAGTTCTGTGTTTCTTCTGTCAAACCAGATTTTCACCCTCTCAGAGACTGATTTAAACCATTTTGTAGGCCAGCTCAATTTAAATTAGTTCCCTTATTTCCATTTTTGTTTATTACTATATATGCACCCTTATCTTTATCTATTATCATCCTCTTCCTTTTCACATGCTATGAGAGCTCCCTACAGCTCTCATGGCTAAGTTTATCTAGTTTATGGTAATTTTCAAAGACCATGCTTTTAGTTGTCCTGTTTATGATAGATGTATAGTGTACATGGTTTATTCTTCCAACCATGCATTACTTCATATGCAATGCTAACAAATAGAATTTTCTTAGCTTATAAGTACACTGTGTTTGTTAATTTCTATTCTGTAACAGTGCAGGATGATGAAGAGATGATTCTCTACGTAGTAGTTCTTGAACCGGGTTCATGAACTCTTATGAACTTATATACAGAATTCTTTATTTTAGTGTGTGTGTGTATTCATACACATGCTTGGTTTTTTAAATAAAGTTTGTTGTTTTCCTTAGATTTTTAATTTCCAAAGAGTGAAGAACTAGTTTAGATGCATTGTCAGATTCTCCAAAAGGTTGAATTTCAACTTCAAATGAAGAACCACTAGTTAATTCAGATTAATGCATGAAAAAGTAATAACCTATGAAGGTGTTGAAGAAAATTTGCTGGGCCCCTGACATGATTTTCACAAATTGACACAGAATCTTGGATGGAATATACATAAGATTAACCCAGAATTTCTTATGCATTTTTACTCTCTTAGCTAATTTACTTCTATACTATGGAGATTTTCACAGTAATTTTAGTAGAGTTTTCTATGTAAAAGGGATACTTTTTTAGAGGCATTCAGTTAAGTAAAATGCAACTGTGTTTCTAGGCATTAAGTATTATCCAAAAGAAATTTTAAAATACCCTCAACCTTTCAGGATAACTAAGGATTTAGATAGTTCAAAAATGGTGTGCTAACTCACTCTTTGTCTAAGTATCACTTATTATAACACATTTTATTGTAAAAGAGAGGAAGGAAAGATAATTGTGAGAAGTCATGTTAATTTTTTTTTTCAGTCAGACTGTATAAGAGTTAGTTTGTGAGTAAGGAGAAGCTTTTCTTTTCACTTTACTTTTTTCCAGAACTAAAGCTATTATTCACACCTTAAACGTGGTAAGGGGAAAAAAGAAGGGATCTATTTGGAGATAGGAGTATGGTTTGAGTTTTTTAGAGTCACTATGAATTAGGTTGCTCCTAATGACCATAGCTCCTACCCTTCATGACAACATGGATGGAACTGGACAGCATTATGCTAACTGAAATAAGCCAGGTGGTAAAAGACAAATACCATATGATCTCACCTACAGGTGAAACCTAATCAACAAAACAAACAAGCAAACAAAAAACAACCAGAGACATTGAAATAAAGAACAAACTGACAGTAACCAGAGGGAAGGTGGGAGGGAATAACAGGGAAAAAGGGGAAGGGTCATCAAGGAACATGTATAAAGGACACACGGACAAAGCCAAAGGGGGTAGGATCAAGGGTCGGAGGTGGGGATGGGTGAGGCGGTGGGGAGTGGTGGGAGGAAAATGGAGACATCTATAGTTGAACAACAATAAAATAAAATAAAAATACAAAAAATAAAAAAATAGAAAGCAACAATAAATACAACAGTACTTATAAAATCTTAATAGGAAGTGATCAAAGCTGTACTCATAAAAATTCATAGTAGTAAAAAATTTCCTTGTTAATGTGACCCTAGTAAATTCAATTAAAATATTTCCTTGTTAAATGAGAAAGAATAAAAATAAATAAACTAAGCATTCAACTTAGCAGTTTGTAAGAAGTAACAAAATAAGCAAAATAAAGCAGAAGAAAATAATAATAGAAGCCAAAATTGAATGGATTAGAAAACTGTAAGCTTCAGAAACAAATCCAAGAACTAATCCTTTGAAAACTGAGACTTTTGACAATTTTCATTAAAAAGAGGTAACATTAAAATTTACAACATTAATAATGGGGATGGTAATATCATAATATATCCCTAGACACCATAGTCCAACTGACAAGTTCATATGCTTCATGTACAATAAGACCAACCACTAAAGTACTGAGTTTGCAACAAGGAAAGAGTTTATTTTTGAGAGGCAAACAAGGATATAGGGAGAAAGCCCAAATCCTATTCAAATTCCCCCCAAATTCATCTCCCCAAACAAATGCTTGAAGCAAATTTAAAGAATAAGTTAAGGAAGGATTATACATACTAATTAATTTTAACAGGAGGAGTTATATTTAGTCAGTAATTCGAATTTAGGGAATCTGATTGGATTGTCTGGGAACTAAACCATCTCAGGTAAGGAACATCAAAGAGGACAGAAGTAATTTCAGTCTTTAGGAGTTTGGTTATTCAGTCCTTTATGTGTTCATATTTCGTCTAAGCACCAGATCTTCCTGGACACCAAACCCTTTGCTTCTGAAAGGGTTCTGGGTACACAAGTTCTGGTCATGTCTTGGTCCTTTGGTTTTTGGGTGGGGGTAGGCAGCAAGATTTTGATTTCACATGGCGCTGGAGGTCAAAGTTCTTTCCTCTGCACATGCTTTGTTTGGTTGCACGGTTTTGGTCTGTTGTCTCTGAAAAGCATCTCAGTATCCTGCTAGAAATGAGATAGGATCATTTTGAGCTGGTTTTGTGGTTACAATACTGAAGAGTTTATTTTAAAAAATGTATTTTTTATTGTTGACACTATTACAGATGCCCCCCATCCCCTCTGCCCCTTACCAACCTCTATCTAGCTCCTGCACACCCTGGCCTTCAAAACATTGTTGTCTGGATCCATGGGCTATGTGTATATGTATATATGTTCTTTGGCTAATCTTTTCCAGTCCTACCCACTTCCCTCCTCTCTGAGGTCTGTCATTATGTTACATGTATACATGCCTCTGGTTTTACTTTGTCAGTTTAGTTCAGTCATTAGATTCCACATATGTATGAGATCATATGGTATTTGTCTTCCTCTGAGTGGCTTATTTTGCTTAGTATGATATTCTCCAGGTCTATCCATGCTGTTCAAAGCCTAAGAGTTCCTTCTTTTTACAGCTATGTAGTATTCCATTGTATAAATGTACCACAGCTTTTTAATCCACTCATCTACTCATGGGCACTTGGGCTGTTTCTAGGTCTTGGTTATTGTAAATGACACTGAAATGAACACAGGGGTAAATATATTCTTTCTGATTGGTGTTTCTGTATTCTTAGGATATATTCCCAGAAGTGGGATCTCTGGGTCAAAAGGCAGTTGCATTTTTAGTTTTTTGAGAAAACTCCATACTGTTCTCCACAGTGGCTGGACCAATCTGCATCTCCATCAATAATGTACTAGGGTTCCCTTTTCTCCACATCCTCTCCAATACTTGTTTGTTGATTTATTGATATAGCCATTCTCACAGATGTGAGGTGATATCTCATTGTGGTTTTAATTTGCATCTCCCTGATGATTAGTGATGCTGAACATTTTTTCATGTCTATTTGCCATCTGTATATCTTCTTTTGAGAAGTGTCTTCTCATGTCCTTTGCCCATTTTTTAATTGGATTGTTTGTCTTCCTGATATTGAGTTGTATAAGTTCTTCATATATTTTGGAAATTAACCTCTGATCAGATGTATCATTGACAAATATGTTCTCTCATACAGTGGGTTCCCTTTTCATCTTGTTGATGGTTTCTTTTGCTGTGCGGAAGATTTTTAATTTGGTGTTGTCTCATTTGTTTATTCTTTCCTTTATTTCCCTTGCCCTAGGAGATATATCAGCAAAAATATCTCTATGAGACATGTGTAACATTTTACTGCCTATGTTTTTTTCTAAGATTGTTATGGTTTTGAAACTTACATTTAAGTCTTTATTAATTTATCATTAACTTATTTATTTATACATTTTTAATTAAATTTACTGGGTGACATTGGTTAATAAGATCATATAGGTTTCAAGTGTACATTTCTATGATACTAGTGTATTACACTTTGTGCCAACCACCTAAAGTCAAACCTTCTTCCATCACCATATATTGTGCGCCCCCCCCACATCCTTTCCTCTCAAAACCACCACATGGCTTTCTATGTTCATGAGTTTCAGGTTTATATATAACATATGAGTGAAGTCATATGGTTCTTAGCTTTTTAAAATTTAATTTTAGGGGGAGGGAAACTTCAACTCGTGAGAAAAACATTGATCAGTTGCCTCTTGCACATGCCCTAACTGGGGACAGGCCTGCAACCCAGGCATGTGCCCTGACTGGGAATCAAACTGGTGGCTTTTCTCTTTGTGGGATGACATTCAACCAATTGAGCCATGCTGGTCAGGACATGGTTCTTAGCTTTTGCTTACTGGTTTATTTTACTTAATATTCTCCACGTCCATCTATGTTGTCACCAATGGTAGTATTTCACCTTTTCTTATGGCTGAGTAGTGTTCCATTGTGTATATGTTCCACATCTTTATCCAGTCTTCTCTTGAAGGACTCTTTGATTGTCTCCATGTCTTAGCCACTGTGAATAATGTTACAATGAATATAAGGGTGCATATATCTTTGTGAATACATGTTTCAGAGTGTTTGGGGTAGATACTCAGGAGAGGGATTGCTGGGTCATGTGGTAACTCTATTCTTATTATTTTGAGGAGCTGACAGACAGTTTTCCATAGTGGCTGCACCATTTTACATTCCCACCAGCAGTGAATGAGGGTCCCTTTCTCCAACCTCTCCAACACTTACTATCACTTATCTTGTTGGTAATAGCCATTCTAACAGGCATGAGGTGGTATCTTATGGTAGCTTGATTTGCACCTGCTAAATAGCTAGTGAAGTTGAACATCGTTTCATATATCTATTGACTGTTTGCATGTCTTCTAGAGAGAGGTGTCTGTTCAGGTCCTCTGCTCATTATTCAGTTGGATCGATTGTTTGATGTTGAGATTTATGAGTTCTTTATGTATTTTGGATGTTAAACCTTTGTCATAGTTGTTGTTTGGAAATATAATCTCTCATTTGATTGGTCACTTCTTTGTTTTGTTGTTGGTTTCCTTTGCTATACAGAAGCTTTTTAGTTTAATATAGTCCCATTCATTTATTTTTGCCTTTAATTCCCTTGCTTTTGGGGTCTAATTCATAAAATGTTCTCTACCACCAAGATCCATAAGTTTAGTACCTATGTTTTCTTGTATGTAATTTATTGTCTCGGATTTTATATTTAAGTTTTTGATGCACTTTGAATTAATTTTTGTACATGGGACAAATTGCAATCTAGTTTCATTCTTTTGCAATGTGGCTTTCCAATTTATTCAGCACCATTTATTGAAGAAACTAAACTTTTCTTTTTTCCATTGTATGTTTCTGGCTTCTTTGCAGAATTATCTGCCCATACACATGTGGTTTTTTTTATCTGGGCTCTCAATTCTGTTCCATTTATCTGTGTGTCTGTTTTTTTCTGCCAATATTATGCTACGATTGATTATCATAGCTCTGTAGTATAATTTGAAGTCCAATAGTGTGATACCTCTGGTTTTGTTTTGTTTGCTTTGGTTTTTCTCAGAATTGCTTTGGCTATTTTGTGTCTTTGTAGTTCCATATAAATCTGATGATTTCTTTGTTTTATTTTCTTAAAAAAAGACATTAGAATTTTTGTGGGTATTGCATTAAATCTGTATATGGCTTTGGGTAATATGAGCATTTAATTATGTTTACTCTTCCAATCAATGAACACAGAATTTCTTTCAATTTCATTGTATATTTTTATATCTTTCAATAATGTTTTGTAGTTTTCAGTATATAATTCTTTTACACCTGTTGTTAAGTTTATTCCTAGGTATTTTATTCTTTTGGTTGCAATTGCAAAAGGATTTTTTTAAATTTCTTTTTCTGAAGTTTCACTGTTAGTATACAGGAAAGCAGTGGATTTTGTACTTGATTTTTTATCCCACAACTTTACTTTACTTGCTTATTGTTTGTAATAGTTTTGTGGTGGAGTCTTTAGGGTTTTCTATACACAGAATCATGTTGTCTGCAAAAAGTGACACTTTTACTTCTTCCTTCCCAATTTGGATGCCCTTTCATTTCTTTCCCTTGACTTATTGCTCTTGGCTAGGACTTCCAGAACTATGTTGAATAAGAGTGGTGAGAATGGGCATCCCTGTCTTATTTCTGATTTTAGAGGGAAAGCTTTCAGTTTTTTTGCCATTGAGTGTGATATTGGCTGCAGGTTTTTCACATATGGCTTTTATTATGTTGAGGTATTATCCTTTTATTCCTATTTTGTTGAGTTTTTAATTATAAATGGATGTTGTATCTTATCAACAATTTTCTGCATCTATTGATAAGATCATGTGATTTTTAGCCTTTCTTTTGTCAATGTGGTGTATTACATTAATTGATTTCCATATGTTGAACCAGACTTGTGCCCCTAGAATAAACCCCACTGATCATGAAGTATTATTTTTTTATGTATTGTCATATTCGATTTGTTAGTATATTTTTAGGGGTTTTGCGTCTATATTCATCAAAAATATTGGTCTGCAGTTGTGTGTGTGTGTGTGTGTGTGTTAATCCTTTCCGGGTTTTGGTATCAGGGTTACATTGGCCTCAATAAGTGTGTTAGGAAGTATTGCCTCTTCAATTTTTTAGAAAAGTTTGAGAAAGGTAAGTTTTATATCTCTTTCGAATGTTTGGTAGAATTTGCTGGTGAAGCCGTCTGGTACTGGATTTCTATTGATTGGGAGGTTTTTGATGTTTGTTTCAATTTTGTCACTGTTGTTGGTCTATTTAGATTTTCCAATTCTTTATGATTTAATCTAGGAAGGTTATATATTTCTAGGAACTAGGAATTTGGTGGCACAGAGTCTTTCATAGTAGTCTAGTATAATCCCTTGTTTCTCTGTGGTGTCTGTGGTAACTTCTCTTTCATTTCTGATTTTGTGTATAGTGATCTTTTTTCTTTATGTAGACTAGCCAGGGATCCGTGAATTTTATTAATATTTTTAAAGAACCTGCTCTTTGTTATATTAATTTGGTCTGCAGTCTTTTGGTGTCTATTTCATTCAAATCTGCTCTAACTTTTATTATTTCTTTTCTTCTGCTGCCTTTGGGTTGCTTTTGTTCTCCTTTTTCTAGTTCTTTAAGATGTGATGTTAAGTCATATACTTGGGATTTCTCTTGTTTCTCAACACAGGCATGTAATAACATATACTTCCCTCTTACTACTGCTTCGCTGCATCCCAGAAGTTTTGATATGTGATTTTGTCATTCTCATTTGTCTCTACATCTCTTTTACTCTCACCTTTTATTTCTTCTTTGGCCCATTTTTTTAGTAGTATGTTGTTTAACTTCTACATATCTCTGGGTATCTTTACTTCCTTTTTGCAGTTGATTTCTAATTTCAAACTATTTTGGTCAAAGAATATGCTTGGTATCATTTCAATCTTCTTGAATTTGTTTTAAAAATATTTTATTGTTTTTATGCTATTAGAGTTGTCCCACTTTTTCTCCCTTTGTGCCCCTCTGTCTAGCCTGCCCACCACTTCCATAGTCAAGCCTCATACCATTGTCCATGTCCATGGGTCCTTCATATATGTTCTTTCACTAAGCCCTTCATCTTCTTTCAAACAGTCTCCACCACACAAAACAAACAAATGAGGTAAAAAGAACCAGAAACTTGGAACTGAAGAACACAGTGACAAGGACCAGAGGGGATGGAGGAGGTGGATCTCCTCTCCTCTTACCGCTGTCAGTCTGTTGCAGGATTCTATGCATCTGGTTCTATTTTGCTCATTAGTTTCTTTTGTTCTTTAGATTCCTTTTATAAGTGAGATCATATGTTATTTGTCTTTCATGACTGGCTTATTTTACTTAGCATAATGGTCTCCATTTACATCCATGCTGTCACAAAATGTAGGAGTTCCTTCTTTTTGTCTTTCCTTTAGTATGTTAGGGAAATTTATTTTTTTATTGTCATTCAGTTACAGTTGTCCCAATTTTCCCCCTGTTGCTCTTCTCTGCTCCATCCATCATCCACTCCAAAAGAAAATTCCCTCCACATTGTCCTTGTCTATGAGTTTTTTGTACATGTTCCCCTTATTTGCCCCATTATCCACCTCCTCCATCCTCTCTGGTCCTTGTCACTGTGTTCTTCAGTTCCAAGTTTCTGGTTCTTTTTACCTCATTTGTTTGTTTTGTTGATTAGGTTCCATTTATAGGTGAGGTCACATGGTATTTGTCATTCACTGCCTGGCTTATTTCACTTAGCATAATGCTCTCCAGATCCATCCATGCTGTTAGGAAGGGTAGGAGCTCCTTCTTTCATTCTACTGTGCAGAATTCCATTGTGTAAATGTACCACACTTTTCTGATCCACTCATTTACTGATGGGCTCCTAGGTTGCTTCCAGCACTTGGCTATTGTAAATAGCACTGCCATGAACATTGGGGTGCATATGTTCTTTGAACTGGTGTTTCAGGATTCTTAGGGTATAATCCCAGCACTGGAATTGCTGAGTCAAAAGGCAATTCCATTTTTATTTTAGGGACATTCCATACTGTTTTCCATAATGGCTGCACCAGTCTGCATTCCCATCAACAGTGTACTAGGGTTCCCTTTTCTCCACAAGCTCACCAGCACTTGTTGTTGGATTTGTTTATGATGGCCATTCTGATTGGTGTGAAGTGGTATCTCATTGTCATTTTAATTTGTATCTCAGTGATGTCTAGTGATGCTGAGCATCCTTTCATATGTCTCTGGGCCTTCTGTATGTCCTCCTTAGAGAAGTGTCTGTTTAGGTCTTTTTTGCCATGGGTGGCGCAGCAAGATGGATAAGGTCCCGAGGGAAGGTGACAGGGGATTAAGAAATAAAGAGGCAGAGGCAAAGTGGGGTGAGGTGGAGTCCCTTCTCTGGGATGCAGAGGAGGGAACTGTTTATTGGTATGGTCAGGCTGTATATATGGAGCAAGCTTGGAAGCAGAGCATAAGGAGGGCAAACCGCAGGGGTAAATACATTTTTTTTTTATTTTTTAAGAACATATTTTCCTTCTACTTTATACAGTGATATGGCAAACGGCCAAGTCATTCTTTCTTGCAACAATCCGTCTGTAACTCTTTCATGTCCTAGAGAAGCTGTGCTGAACCCGAGGCCTGCCTCCAAATCCCTTAGTACACAATATCCTTCTTGGCTCTCTACATCTTTCCCATTTTTAATTGGGTTCTTTGTCTTCCTGGAGTCATGTTAGTTCTTTATATATTTTGGAGATCAACCCCTTGTCTGTGATATCATTGGCAAATATATGTTCCCATATGGTTGATTCCCTTTTCATTTTACTGATGTTTTCTTGAACCATGCAGAAGCTTTTTAACCTGATGTAGTCCCGTTTGTTCATTCTTTTCTTTATGTCCCTTGCTCTAGGGGACATATTGGTGAAAATATTGCTGTGTGGAATATCTGAGATTTTCCTGCCTATGTTCTCCTCTAGGACTATTATGGTGTCGTGACTTATATTTAGGTCTTTTATCCTCCTTGAATTTATTTTTGTGTATGGTTTAAGTTGGAGGTCAAGTTTCATTTACTTGCATGTAGCTGTCCAGATCTTTCAACACCATTTACTGAAGAGGCTATTTTTACTTGATTTTATGCTATTGCTCCCTTTGTCAAATATTAATTGACCATAGAGACTTGGGTTTATTTTTGGGTTCTCTATTCTGTTCCATTGATCTATGTGTGTGTGTTTTAAACAGTACTTGACTGTTTTGATTACCATGGCCTTGTAATATATTTTAATAAGTTTTATTGATTATGCTATTAGAGTGTCTTAATTTTTCTCCCCTTTATTCCCCTGTACCCTGTATCCCCCTTCCAACCATCATTCCCCCACCTTAGTTCATGTCTATGCGTCATACATATAACTTGTTTGACTTCTCTATTTCCCATACTACTCTTCACCTCCCCCTGTCTGTTTTGTACCTACACTTTATGCTTCTTATTCCTTGTACTTCCCCCCATTTGCCTCCACGCTTCCCTACTGATACCCCTGTAAATCTGTTCCTTTTCTAGTTGTTTCCTTAGTTGATTTTTGTTTTTGTCTTTTCCAATTCGGTTCTTCACAGTTGTGAGTTAGCTGTCGTCTTGCTGTTCATATTTTTGATCTTTTTCTTTTTCTTAGGTAAATCCCTTTAATATTTCATATAATAAAGACTTGGTGATGATGAATTCCTTTAACTTAACCTTATCTGGGAAGCAATTTATCTGTCCTTCCGCTCTAAATGATAGCTTTGCTGGATAGAGTAATCTTGGATGTAGGTCCTTGCCTTTCATGACTTCAAATACTTCTTTCCAGCCCCTTCTTGCCTGCAAGGTTTCTTTTGAGAAATCAGCTGATAGTCTTATGGGCACTCCTTTGTAGGTAACTCTCTCCTTTTCTCTTTCTGCTTTTAAGATTCTCTCCTTATTTTTAATTTTGGGTAATGTAATTATGATGTACCTTGGTGTGTATTTCCTTGGGTCCAACTTCCTTGGCACTCTGAGCTTCCTGGACTTCCTGGAAGTCTATTTCCTTTGCCAGATTAGAGAAATTCTCCTTCATTATGTTTTCAAATAAGTTTTCAATTTGTTCCTCATCATCTTCCCCTTCTGCCACCCCTATGATTTGGATGTTGGAACATTTAAAATTGTTCTGGAGGTTCCTCAGCCTCTTCTCACTTTTTTGAATTCTTGTTTCTTCATTCTGTTCTGGTTGAATGTTTATTTCTTCTTTCTGGTCCAAATCATTTATTTTACTCCCAGTTTCCTTCCCATCACTGTTGGTTCTCTGTACGTTTTTATTTATTTCACTTTTCATAGCCTTCACTTTTCCTTCTATTTTGCAACCATACTCAACCATTTCTATGTGCATCCTGATTACCAGTGTTTGGAGCTCTGCATCTGATAGGTTGGCTATCTCTTCATTGCTTAGTTGTATTTTTTCTGGAGCTTTGATCTGTTCTTTCATTTGGGTCATATTTTTTTGTCTTGGCTTGTCTGTTACATAGTAAGGGGCAGTGTCTTAGGTATTTCCAAGAGCAGGGTAACCCATGTCACTATATTGTCATGCTGTAGGTGGGGGAGGGATCTGAGAGGGAAAAATGCCATTTTCTGGGCTCCAGACTGGCTTTCAGTCACTTCTCTCGCTATCTACAAGTTAATTGGGTCCTTCTGGTGCTGACTGCCAGGCTGCATGGTCGTGTACTTTCTAGGACCCTGTGGATTTCTCCAACGAACTTCCCTGTAAGGCTGGGAGTTCCTCCTGCTGACTGAACCCGCACAGGTTTTTTCAGTCTGAGGTTTGGAGGCTTTATTTCCCCGCACTGGAACCTGGGTTGCACTCTCCATTTGTTCTTCCTGGTTTTCTGCATGTGAAGGTGGGACTGCCTGCTCCTCCAGCCACCTTGCCAGAAGCACAAGCTGCCACCTGCTATTAGGCTTCTCCACCCAGCTGCACATCTCTGACCCTGTTACCAGTCTGCATGAATTTTTCTTCTTATACTCCTTGGTTGTCGGACTTTCATACATTTCGATTTAATGGCAGTTCTGCTTATTTTTTTGTTTTTAAATTTTGTTGTCCTTCTTTTGGTTTTGCAAGGAGAAAAGTATATCTACCTACGACTACATCTGGGCCATAAGTCTCACCTAGTAATATATTATGATGTCAGGTATGGTTATTCTCCTACTTTGTTATTCTTTCTCAAAGTTGCTGTTGATATTTGGAGTCATTTATGGTTCCCTGCGAATTTTTGAAATGTTTGTTCTATATCTTTGAAATATGCCATTGGTATTTTGATAAGGATCACATTGAATCTATAAATTGCTTTGGGTAGTATGGACATTTTGATGATGTTGATTCTTCTGATCCAACATGGTATATGTTTCCATTTGTTTGTGTCTTCCATGATTTCTTTCTTCAATGTTGTGTAGTTTTCTGAGTACAGGTCTTTTACCTCCTTGGTTAGATTTATTCCTAAGTATTTGTTGTTGTTGTTGTTGTTGTTGTTGCTATATCAAAAGGAATTTTTTTCCTGATTTCTGCTTCTGATGTTTCATTGTTGGTATACAAAAATGCCTTTGACTTCTGGATATTGACTTTGTATCCCGCTGTTTTGCCAAATTCATTTATTAGGTCGAGTTGTTTTTTGGCAGAGTATATAGCATTTTATATGTACACTATCATGTCATCTGCAAACAATAACAGTTTTGTTTCCTCCATTTCAATTTGGATGCCTTTTATTTCCTTTTCTTGTCTGATTCTGTAGCTAAAACTTCTAATACTATGTTGAATAGAAGTGGTGATAGTTGACAACCTTGTCTTGTTCCTGATCTTAGTGGGAAAGATTTTAGTTTTTGCCCATTGAGTATGATGTTGGCTGTAGGTCTCTCATATATGGCCTTTATTATGTTGAGGAATGCTCCTTCTATTCCCACTTTGCTGAGTGTTTTTATTTTTTACTTTTTTTTTAGTATTGTCTTTAAAGATTTTATTTTTATTTATTTTTAGAGAGAGAGGAAGGGAGGGAGAAAGAGAGGGAGAGAAACAGCAATGTATGGTTGCCTCTCACATGGCCCTCACGGGGACTTGGCCTGCAACCCAGGCATGTGCCCTGACTGGGAATCGAACCGGGGCTGCTGGGTTCCCAGCCCGTGCTCAATCTACTGAGCTACACCAGCCAGGGCCCTGAGTGTTTTTATCATAAATAGGTGCTGTACCTTGTTGAATGCTTTTCTGCATCTATTGATATGATTATGTGATTTTTGTCTCTGCTTTTATTTATGTGATTCATTATGTTTATTGTTTTGTGAATATTGTACCATCCTTGCATTCCTGGGGTGAATCCCACTTGATCATGGTGTATGATCTTTTTAATGTATTGCTGGATGCAGTTTGCTAATATTTTGTTGAGAATTTTAGTGTCAAGGTTCATCAGCGATATTGGCCTGAAGTTTTCTTTCTTTGTTGTGTCTTCATCTGGTTTTGGAATTAGAATGATGCTGGCTTCATAAAAAGAGTTTGGGAGTCTTCCATCATTTTGGATTTTTTGGAATAGTCTGTGAAGGATAGGGGTTATCTCTTCCTTAAATGCTTTGTAGAATTCCCCTATGAAACCATCTGGCCCAGGACTTTTGTGTGTTGGGAGATTTTTTATTATTGTTTCAATTTTGTCTGCTGTTATTGGTCGGTTCAGGTTTTCTGCTTGTCTCTCTGGGTCTCCCTTTATAGCCCTTTTTTGGAAGTCTGTATTATCTGACATGAGTATTGCTACCCCGGCTTTTTTTTTTTCCTGTCTGTGTGCTTGGAAAATTTGTGTCCAGTCCTTCACTTTTAGTCTGTGTAAGTCTTTTGTTGTGAGGTGGGTCTCTTGTAGGCATATATGTGTGGTTCATGTTTTCTTATCCATTCAGCTACTCTATGTCTTTGACTAGAACATTTAATCCATTTACATTTAAGGTTATTATTGATAGGTACTTATTCATTGCCATTTTTTTGTACCTGTGTTCCTCTCTCTCTTTTCCTTTCATTCCTTAAAGCAGTCCCTTTAGCATCTCTTGCAGAGCTGGTTTAGTGGAGGTGTATTCTTTTAGACTTCTTTTGTCTGGGAAGCTCCTTATTTGGCCTTATATCTTGATTGAGAGCCTTGCTGGGTAAAGTAGCCTTAGTTGCAGGCCTCTGGTTCTCATTACTTGGAATATTTCTTGCCATTCTCTTTTGGCTTGGAGGGTTTCCATTGAGAAATCAGCTGCTAACCTTATCAAGGCTCCCTTGTATGTTACTTTCTGTTTCTCCCTTACTACTTTTAAGATTCTCTCTTTGTCTTAGAATTTTGCCATTTTAATTATGATGTGTCTGGAAGTGGGCCTCTTTGGGTTTCTCTTGATTGGGACTCTGTGTTTCCTGGATTTGTGTGACTTTTCCTCTCATCAGATTAGGGAAGTTTTCCATCATTATTTGTTCAACCAGATTTTCTATCCCTTGCTCTTCTTCTTCTCCTTCTGGTATCCCTATTATACAGATATTATTACGTTCCATGTTGTCCTGCATTTCCCTTAATTTCTCTTCATTCTTTTTAGCCTCTTTTCCTTTTCTTGCTCCTTCTGTGTGTTTTTTCTACCTTGTTCTCCAGCTCTGTGATCCGATCCTCTGCTTCATCGAGCCTACTTTTGATTCCTTTAACTGTGTTCTTTAGTTCAGAAGTTGTATTCTTCATTTTCTCTTGGCCCTTGTTGATAGTTTCTATTTCCTTTTTCATGTTGATGTAGTTTGCAACGAGTTCATTGTATTTTTCCTGTAGTTTCTGGTAATTCTCTGTGAGCTCATTGAGCTTCCTGATAACCAATTCTTTGAACTCAGTATCTGATAGTTGACTTGCCTCCTTTTCATTTATCATTCTTTCTGGGGCTTCCTCCTTTCTTTTCCTTTGGTGATTGTTTGTTTGTCTTCCCATTGTTTGTGAGACTCTCCTTGTTAGCCTCTGTTCCTTAAATTGATCTGTTCTGATTCCCTGTGTTTATGATATGAACTTCTATGGTAGAGTACCTGTGAGATTCAGTGGTGCAGTCTCCTTAATCTCCTGAGCTCACTGGTCTTGGACTGTCATTTATGTTGTCTCTCTGTATGTCTTTTGGTTATGATTGTTGTTGGGTTTTCTTTGGTGGGTCCTTTCCTCCAGCTGGTTTACTCAGGGTGACTCCGTCTACCACGCCTTTTATTCTGTTGTGCAGGTGTGGGCAGGTTATGTTGAAGCTGATTCTTTTGTGTGAACAAAGTTTTGAGGCTTCTCTCTCACTCTTGTTAGTTGTTTGTTGTGGGTAATTTCTCCACCAATTGGTTGCATTTTCTATTGTATAACCTGTATTGAGGTTAGTGTGGGTTCTACTCCCTCCTTCACCTTCTTCCGTTGTTTTCTGTTGGTGGTTCCTTTGTTGGTGGGTTTTCTCTTCCAGCAGGTATCCTGGTGTTCACAGCTTCTACCTACTCTTTTTTGGGATCAGTTGTAGGGGGAAGGCAAAATGGTTTAAGACAGCAAGAGTGTATTTTATATTTAATGGACCACCCCTTAGAGAAGAGATAAGATATCCTTTGGATATGTATAACATTAACCGGGATATTTCACCGGACTAGTCACTTTTAAGGAAGGGTGGGAAGTAGGTAAGGCTCTTGTTAGGTGGGGGAAGGGTTGTGAGTTGGATCTAGAAAGCAGTGAGCTTGTGGGACATAAGAATATGAGGTAAAATGAGACTAAAGTACAGAAAATAGGTGTAGTGTGTGAGAGAATAGAGTTAACCACAACAGTAGTAAAGTTCAGGAAACAATGGTGTGGGCTAAGATGTGGCGGGGGGGGTGCTGTGTAGTATTTACAATTGTATGGAACAGCAATTATTTACAATAATAATGGAGCAAGAATCATATGACGGACTCTATGTGATCTGGAAAATAAGATTAGGAAGTATAGAACGTAGAGTGGTTTGTTAATGGAACCCAAGTGAAGTGAAAGACAGTAAGTTAAAAATACACTGTGAATGAGAGAATAAGGGAAACTGGTCAAACAATGCAATTTAACCAGTCAAGTGAAGAAGACTAAACAGAAAGAAGAGAAATACAAAAATACTAGTAAAATGAAAGATATAAGAATAATGAAAAGAATAATACAAATATACAATATCTTGCAAGTCCTCTGGAGTATCAAAGTGAAATTTGTCTCACTGTCTCAGCTGTTGGGGTGACCCCTGTCTGGGTCCAACTCTGGTCTTTTCAGTTTCTAGTTTTATTGTCTCACTTGTGGGAGTTATTATTAAAAAAGAAAAACAACCAAAAAAAAAAAAAAACCCAAAACATAAACTCAGCAACACCAAAAAAAAAAAAAAAAAAAAAAAAACCTCCTGCTCGCTTCAAACTGGCTAAGCCAGTTGTGCTGGACTTCCTGTCTGCAGCAGGCTGAGGGGGATTGGTTTCTCTTCTCCCTTCCTGAGCGGCACTAGATATGCCTCCTGCCCAGTTCCTCAGTGCCCTTCTGTGCCCAGACTAGGCCTATAATCCACCTGTTGCGCTGTCCTTGAGGTGTACTAATTAGGGGCAATTCACACACCCCCTTCTCGCTCTTTGTTGTCTAGATGTTAGGGGCTCTCAGCACCCCTTCAGGCTAGTTAAGCACCCCTAGTGTGTTAAGTCTTTCTGGGGATTGCTGACTCTCTGATTGCAGGGCAGGGGTTCTGCCCATGACTGCCTGGCTACCACTGCGGATGCTGGTGAGGACTCCTCTGCTGTTTCCTTGGAGGTACAGGCCTCAGGTGCGCTCAGTCCCAGGCCTGTGTGTGTGGCAGGGTGATCAGCCACCGGCTCCAAAGTGAGTGCACACCATCCCCAGGGCTGTGGACTTGTGCACAGGGTCTTCCTTGGCATACACTCTCTCCGGGTTACTTGGTGCACACTATCCCCGGAGCTATGGGTGTGAGCAAGGGGTACCTTTGAGCCACCTGAGCCACCGCTGGGTCTCCTGGTGTCTGGGTGGGGAAAGGGCCTGGTCAGCTGCTGCAGGAGAGTTCCCCAAACAGCTGCCATGTGTCTCTTTCTTTACTTTTTCTTTTCGAAAAATTCCTCCTGTTCAAGCCTGCCACTCCATGCAAGGGCCTGACCTCTTACTCAGCCCAATTTTCTAACCAGACTGTGGAATATCCAGGTCAGGGCCCAGCAGGGCCCAACTCTCAACTCTCCCCAGCCGGGGCACACAGGCTCCATGGGTGCTCACAGATCCTCCCCCATGTGTTTGCCACTTGGTCCTTTTCCCCTACCTGAGGCTTCAAGCAACCAGGTCTCTCCAGGTGATGCTCCAACCTTGTTTGGCAAGTGGGGAGCTGTTGACCTGACTCTCTCCCAAGAACTCTGCCGCTGACCCGGCTGGCACTGGGCCTGGGGCTTCTGCTGCCCTAGTCCCAGCGCTGGACACAGGGACCTTATTGTCCTGAAGCTCTCTCCTTACCAGCTCATTTTTCTATGACCTGTACAAGTTTGGTCTTCAATCTTCATATATGCTGGGGTACTGTTTGCTGTTCGCTCTGTTTCTCAGAAGATCAGCTAGGTAGGTGTTTCACTTGTGCGCAGGGGGAAGTGGACTCTGTTCCTACCTATATCAACACCATGTTCCTCCTCTAGAATCAAGTGGTGCCATTTTCAAATGG
This sequence comes from Micronycteris hirsuta, assembly GCA_004026765.1. NCBI lineage: Eukaryota > Metazoa > Chordata > Mammalia > Chiroptera > Phyllostomidae > Micronycteris > Micronycteris hirsuta. Next base: position 969 of record PVJI01026600.1, on the reverse strand, counting down.
AGCCAGAGCAGCCATTCCAGAGGAACTGCTTACACAACTTACTTAGGCAGAAGGCAAAATGCAGTAAGACAGGAGAAGATATTCTATGGGATTTAAAGTATGAACAAATAGTGAAGAAATAGGTTTTCTGTTGGAGAAATACAGCAATGACCATGATGTTTTGCCCAACTAGACACTATTTATAAAAAGGTGGAAAATAAATGACTGTTATAAGAGAGGGAAAAGAATGTGAGCTGACTTAAGAAAGAAGAATGCTTATGCGAGGTTAGGTAGAGGAGAAATAGTGAAAGTAAATGATAGGAACTTGGGGTGTGGCAGAAAATGAAGTTTACCATAACAGGAATAAACTCAGGAAGTTGGTGAAGTGGATTAAGAGCAGGGAAAGGTGCTGTGTGGGATTTAGTATAACAATGTAATAAAATATATATAATCTGAATAAAACAAATAAAAGCTAAAAGACCAAGAGTAGTGAGTTATTTGGAATATCAGTGAAGTGAAAGAAAAAAATTTAAAATGCAATATGAAAGTGAGAAAAACAGAACAAAACAACTGACAAATAAAAAACACATAAATTAAAAGAAAGAGAAAATATTTTTAAAAACGAAGAGCAACGTGAAATTTGTTTTAGTTGTTGTTTGCCTTCTGACTTCTTTCTGAAACTGTCTCTGGTTTTGTCTCAGCTCCAGTTCTTACTGTCTTACTCCTTTTATTGATAGCTTCTATGTCCTTTTTCATGCTGGTGTAGTTCACATTAAGTTTCTTTAAACTTCCCTGGAGTTGGTGAAGTTGTCACTGAGCTCCTTTTGGGTTCTTATAACCATTTTTTTGAACCCGATGTCTGATACTTTGGTTGCCTCAATTTCATTTAGCAGTCTTTCTGGGGACTCCTCCTTTCTTTTCTTTTTTTTAATTAATTTTTTTGTTTAATTACAGTTATTTGCAGCCTCTCCCCTCCCCTCTCCCTTCCCC
>PVJI01026599.1:0-18823 GCA_004026765.1 Micronycteris hirsuta | reverse complement strand
TACCTCTTCATTCTTTCTGAGCCTCTTTTCCTGTTCTTGCTCTTTTTGGGTGCTTTTTTCAACCTTGTTCTCCAGCTCGATGATCCAATCCTCTGCTTCATCGAGCCTGCTTTTGATTCCTTCTATTGTGTTCTTCAGGTCAGATATTGTATTCCTCATTTCTTCTTGGCCCGTGTGAATAGTTTCTGTTTCCTTTTTCATGTTGACAAAGTTTGCAGTGAGTTCATTATAGTTTCCCTGTAATTTCTGGTAATTTTCTGTGAATTCATCAAGCTTCTCGAGTTTCTTGAGCTGCCTGATATCATATGCTTTGAACTCAGTATCTGATAGTTGGCTTGCTTCTGTTTCATTTATCATTCTTTCTGGGGCTTCGTCCTTTCCATTCATTTGGGGTTTGTTTGTTTGTCTTCCTATTGTTTGTGGGATTCATCTTGCTAGCCTCTGATTCTTAAATTGATCTGTCAAGTTCTCTGGAGCAGCGATGTTAATTTTTTGTTACTGTCTCTGTTTTTTTAGGCTTGCTCTTGTCTGAGACCCACTCTATTCTCTTCGCAATTCCAGGTTTCTATGTCTCACCTGTGGATAAAGAAGAGAAGGGAAGGGAGAAAAAAAAGAAAGAAAATAAATAAAATAAAAAGTAATAAAAATAAAAAACAAAAAGAGAACTAGGAGTAGTATATGAAGGGATGGTGGAAGGAATTAAAAAAAAAAAAAATATATATATATATAGAAGGACAGAAAGGAAGAAGGGTGAGGGAATACCGAGAAAGAAACAAACGGAAAACTAAAACAAAGAAAGAGAACAAAGCAATAACAAATAAAAAAAAAATAAAAAACCTTCTGTTGTCTGGCTTAAAAAGTGTCCAGTCAGGCCTGCTCCTCTGGTCCTTCTGTCTGCAACAGGATGGGACGATATCAGGTTTCCTTTTCCTTTCTTCCTTCCTGAGCTGCACACTTAGCTGCCGTCCTGCTTTCAGCGCAGTTGCTAGGAATTTGCAGCACCCCTCCTGGGTTGCCTAGTCTCTACACTGAGTCAGGAGTCCACGAGGTCTGTGACTTCCCTCAGTGGAACTCGATTGGGTTCCCCTGTCCCTCTCCCACAGAGGCAGTCGGCACCGTAGGTGTCCGATCACAGGTGCTGGGATGTGTCTCGGTCCCTCCAGGAGTGAGCTCCACGCCCCTGAATTCACAGACCGCTTCCGTCTCTGGACTCGTCTCCTGTGAGCCCCCGGCCTGGGCACTGGTTGCCCACTATCCCGAGCCACCCCTGACTGGCTTCACGGGTTGTGCTTAGTCCCAAAGCTCTGGGCTGCGTACCTCCCGTTCAGTTCAATCTCCAATTCCTCCAGCTGGGATCACCAGCCTCTTTGGACCAGTCCCCATGTACGCACCGACCTCTGGCCTGCTGGGTACCAAGCCTCTCCCAGTAGACGCGTGCGCCTGCTTTGGCTACTCACACACCCCAATCCAGCTCCCTCCCCAGGCTCCTGCAATAAATTGGGCAGCTGCCGTGGCTGGACACGCCATCTTCCCAGCTCCCCGCTGGGCCCTATGGGCCCCTTTGCTCCGAAGCAGACTCCTTACCGTCTGATTTTTCAACTGTGTGCAATCTTGGTCATCAACCTTCCCACACACTGGAATACAGCTGGGCGATCGCTCCGCTCCTCAGAAAATCGGCCAGATATCCCACCAGTGGGCAGGAGGAAGCCGACTCCGCTCCCTCCTACTTCGCCGCCATCTTTCTGATTCTTTACTTTCCAATTGGTTAGATTAACCCTGTCTGGATTAGGAACAAAAGAACAGAATTTAGGAAATGAATTATAATATAGAATAAGGAATCTGCAGGAGAATAAAAACAAAGAGGGAGCCAGAAGATCTGGAGATGGGCATAATCGAACTTAGGAATCAGACACTTATCTTTGGTACCTAGTATTCTTCTCGTTCAACCTCTCTCCCCACCTCTGCCATCATACTTTAGTTCGTTAATCCCCTTCCAATCTAACCCGACTATCTTTTCTGTAGGGTTTTGCCATGTGCTAGTTTATTAGCTTCACCTAAAAGTATTGTCCTTCACACAAGTTTTTGCATTTTACTAAAAGTCTGTTATTGACTAAAATTCTTTCTAGGCCCAAGAATAAATTCCTAATGGCTTAGTAAAATTTGCTTCACTAGTGATATAAAGGTGTTCTTTATGCTTCTACTAACATATTTCTCACTTTTATATCTGTTTTCTTGTTGATCTTCATTCTTCCAGTGACCCCAGTCTGACCAGGGTTTGTATGTATTCAATTCCCACAAAATATTAGTACTTTAGCCAGGATAGTAAAAACAGTAAAAGTGAACTGTGATAGATATGTGTATGAGGAAGAGAGTGGACAATACCTAAATGTTTGTGTGTGTGTGTGTGTGTGTGTGTGTGTGTGTGTGTGTGTATAAAGGGATATGTCATACGTGTGTAGATATCACATATTTATCTTTTGCAATCAATCCAAACAACAACATAAGAACTTCTCTGACAAGCAGCATTGCTGAACCACTGCATTCAGCAAAAGAGGATTTTATGTATTGCAGGAAACTCTTCTTGTGTCTATGACTGTTATGATTGTTTAGGTTATTCTTAGATAATTTTTAGTGAAATATGATTTAGCTGATCTGTGATATGGGCTTGAAAATAAACTTTTTTTTAGTTACTCAGAAACTATTTTTTTTAAATATGTTTTAGCCTGTGCTACAGGCTATTTTTTTAAGATTTTATTTTTATTTATTTTTAGAGAGAGGGGAAGGGAGGGAGACAGAGAGGTAGAGAAATAGCAATGTATGGTTGCCTCTCACATGGCCCTCACGGGGACCTGGCCTGTAACCCAGGCATGTGCCCTGACTGGGAATCGAACTGGGACCCTTTGGTTCCCAGCCCGCGCTCAATCCACTGAGCTACACCAGCCAGGGCCTCAGAAACTATTTAACAAGTCTCTGTCTCTGTGTATTTGAGTGTATGTGTGTATTCCTTTTGAATTAGTTTTTCTCATCTTTTCCAGGGGACCAGTATGTATTTGTAGGGGTAGATACTTATGCTTTATTGTCCTAGGAGACTCTGGAAGGCAGCCAAGATGATCTTGGAAAATGTGAGAGGACAAAGAGAACGCATAGAAGCTTAATTTTTTAATGGCCACCCCAATCTTAAAGATAGACTGGGAAAATATAGGAAAAAGAAATAAAACTTGCCAATCTATGAGAAAATCATCTGCTTTAGTATGATGTCCTTCTTTGATCCCTTTAGAAAAGAGCAGTTTGAATGAATAAAGGCACATATGAGAGTGTAAAAAACTAGAAAATATGTAAACAAAGTGATCTCATTGTGAACATTTTCTGCAATAGCAAGGGTGTCAGTACCTTTTGCCATGTATAATGCTCAATTTTTTTTGCCCAAATTTTTGAAGGAAAAATAAGGATGCATGTAATACATGAGTAGTACTAATTCTGTATCTATCTAAACATTTATAATTCTTTTATTTGTGCTTATGCATTAAAAGTGTACTTCTAGAAAGCAATAATGATATCCGTATGCAAAATAATACCCTGAAATATCATATCAGTTTTGTTTCTAAATATAAATAAATGAAAATTGAATTAAAATGAAAGAATTTTTCATGAAAGTGTGGGCCCAAAACGTGGGTGCACACTATACACAGGAGTGCATTATACACGGCAGAATACAGTATATTTCCCAAACTTTGTATAAATTCATTTCCTATGCATATGGACCTTGTCTTTCTTATGTTTTTTCAAAAATAAACTGCAGACTATAACTGTCTACCAATCTCTGTTCTCCCATTTTCCTATGCATACAGCTAGTTTACATTTCTCAGCTTCTCTTTCAGTTACATTAGACCATCTGACTAAGTTATCTCCAATGCAATGAAAGCGGAGGTGCACATGTCAATTCCAGGACTTGCCCATAGAACCTCCACAAATGCACTTTCCAGCTTTATTTTCCTCTCCACAGGAGGGATGGTGGCAACCAAAGCAACATTGGAAACCAAAGTTGAAAGTAGAAAGGCTACCTGGTGACCTGAATATGCACTCTGCATTGTTACATGAAGAATTAAGACTTTGTTGCATTTGAATCATTACATGTTTATGTTTATTTGTCAATGGCAGTTTAATCTATGTTACTACATTGTAGTAGAAGAGCACAGTATCTCCCACAAAGTGTGGCACAATGCTGAGCATAGAGTAGGTGTTCAATAATTATTGAATGAATGAGCCACTACACTAACCCATTCATGAAAGATCTCCCAGAAGTTATGGTTACCATGGAACACCAAGCTTCAAAATTTCTTTTTTTTTTAAAGATTTTATTTATTTATTTTTAGAGATAGGGGAAGGGAGGGAGAAATAGAAGGAGAGAAACAGCAATGTATGTTTGCCTCTCACATGGCCCCCACTAGGGACCTGGCCTTCATCCCAGGCATGTGCCCTGACTGGGAATCGAACCGGGACCCTTTGATTCCCAGCCCATGCTCAATCCACTGAGCTACACCAGCCAGGGCTTAACCTTCAAAATTTCTTATTTGCACATTTCATTCATTTTAAGTGATAAATGATATTTGAGTTTTGAGCACTTTGTGAGTGCCATGTTTTACTCGAAAAAACTAAATTTGGATGAAGGAGATTATATTACCTCCATTTAACACATAAAGAAACTGAGATTCAAACAATTAAGCCACTTTGCCAAGACCACACAGCTCCTAAATGTCTGAGCCAGGATTAAAACTCAAGCCTGTCTGACTTCAAAACTCTTTCCTTTTCACCATGCTTCCTTGAATTTGTGTTTGGCCTCATACATTATGCTTATTTCTTAGGTTTATAATCCTGAGAGTACAATATGATTCAGAACAAGTTATAATCAGTTGGAACTCAGTACGTTTCTCAATAAACTAATAATAAATGAGATAGGTAATCTTAGCCAATGAATAGAACCATTTAGTCTGGTAATCAGTTTATGACCATATCTTACACTCTTTCTTCATAAATGATGTTTAAAATTATGGAGTAAATATAGTACAGTCTTAGCTAGGAGACATGGGGATTGAATCTGAGACACCATGGCTGGATGATTTTCTGGTTAAGGATCAGAAAGCAACAGAAAACATTTCTAATTTTAGTCCTTACTTTTTGGAAAGTCTTTCAAAACTCAAATTCATTTTCTGACCATTGAGCAGGTTGTTGCAGTAGTATTTCAAACTAGAGAAATGTACTATAGGGTTTTTAAATTTGTTTTTAAATTGCTCAGCAAATATTCACTGAGGAACTACTATATGCAATATGAATTTCAAGAACTGGGAAGCCAGCATTGAACAACAACAACAAAAATCCCTCATAGAGCTTACATTTTAGTTGTTATAGAAAAATGATAAGCAAATAAACAAAAATACATAGTCTTGCTCTGGCTGATGTGGCTCAGTGAATTGATCACTTGCTCTGCAGACCAAAAGCGTTCTCCAGCTCAATTCCCAGTCTAGGGTACATGCCTGGGTTGCAGGCCAGATATCCAGTAGGGGGTGCACAAGAGGCAACCACACATTGATGTTTTTCTTCCTCTCTTTATCCCTCCTTTCCCCTCTCTAAAAAATAAATAAATAAAATGTTTGAAAAAAATACATAGTCCACCAGGTGGTAATGCATATTTAGAGAAAATAAAAGCAAGCTAAGAGAGAAAGGGGGGTTGCAGGGAGCAAGGGTAGTTATGATTTACTGAATGATGCAGGAAAGCCTCTAATCAGAGAAATGAATGCAAGACCTGAGCAGCTGAGGGGATCAGTTATGCAAATGTCTGGAGAGAACCTGTCACTCAAAGGAAAAAACATGTGCAAACATCCTGAGTAGGAGAATGTGCTTGCATTGTTGAAGGGACAGATTGAGGAGGAGAGGATAGGAGATGAAGTCCCTCTCAAACATGACCATTAAAACACAAATCGTACTTGAGCAACAATAAAAAAAAAAAAGAAAAAAACACACAAATATATTTATCCAACAATAGTTGCTTCTAACATCAGTGGATGATGTTTACAGTTTTGTTACATCTTAGGGCTACTGTGGGAGAGATAAAGAAAAGATGCCTGGATATTTATATTTGTGTGAACTTAGCTTTTTTTCCTCTTGGTGTTGTTAAAATGAAATGATGAGTGGTAGAAGTAAGAGAGTTTATCATGCTTGGAAAATATTTATATATTTATGACTTTCTTATAATTTTTAAAATGTGTTATATTCCAAATATATGCTCAGTTCTTTGCTCTTTTTGAGAACATCAAGCATGTCTAAAACTAATCTATTGAAATAAAGCCTCCTTATGTTACCCCTCTGGTATTTTTCTCACTGTTGAACTTGTAATTGTAAACATACGTTTGTCGGCTCATGGTTGCTTGAGTGCTTCACCTTCTTCATTTAGGTTGTAAACATGACTACGAGGTGCTTCTCAAATATACGGAGGGAAGATTTTCTCCAGGAACCGGTCTTTTCCGATACTCTGCTACTGTCTTTATCAAGTAGCTCAGCAGTATCTGCATAGACTTTGTCTTGTCCCAGTAATCCTGGGAAGAGCTTTCTGGGAGAAATCATCTGGATGGTATTTATGAAATTTGAATTTCAACAATTAACTGCACAATTTACCTTAACATATGGCAGTCTTTCTATAATCTACCTTCAGGAACACTTCTCAAGGGATGCTATTTTACTGAATAGGACTGTCATGTCCAGTGAAAGATAACTGTGATGTCTCTTTTCTGATCTCTACCATGTCAGATTCCTAGAAAACCCCGCTCCAATGAGCATGGCCCAAGTCTTTGCTCTGTCCCACTTTAGTCATGAGTGGGTTTGCCCTTTTGGAAAACTTGAAGAAGCTGCTCCATGTGGTCTTGATCCTTGTGCTTGCAGCTACATCCAACTCTTTCTCTCATTTTGTTTTTCACTGAGATTGTCTTTCTCTCTCTTCTCTTGAAGGAAAATTTTATTTATCATCCAAGACAGAGGTTTCTAAGAAATATTCTGATCTGTTATGTATAGGTGTGTGACCTAGATAATTGTCTCTTCAGTTGACAGGTCTTCAAAGGAGGAGGAAACATACAAGGGAAACCACCACATCTGAAGAGCTTCACTGCTGACAATATGTGTCTTTTGATGCTAGCTCATAAAGACATTCTTACTTCTTCTTTAGTCTTTCTCAGACCACTCACTCTGGGGGAAGCTAGGCTTACACTGTGAGGACACTCTGACAGACTGTAGAGAGGTCCACAGAACAGAAACTGAGGCTTGCTGCCAAAAGCCAGCACCAGCTCACCAGCCATGTAAGTGAGCCATGCCAGAATATATCCTATATCCTTGAGATCTAGACCGAACTTTAAATAACTGCAACACCGACCAACATTTTGATTGCTAGAAACTCTGAGACAACACCCTGTACAATTTTCTTTTGTAGATGGATATTGGGGTTGAATAGTCATAAAAGAATGTATGTCTATTTATATTCATTTTAATAAAAAATAATAAGTTCTTAATTACCAACACACACATATGTATTGTAAAAACAGTGTTACCATCACTGAGTCTGTTTGACAACAGAGAGTCACATTTGATGTCATATAAAATTTATGAGGGATACTGCAGCAAGGGTGTGGAGAAGTAGACAGAAGCACTCATTTATTAGTTTAAATTAACTAGATTGCAAGATAAGGTAGTTCACATGTTCCCAGTTAGATATCTTAACCATATTAAGTTTTATTTTTTTAATAAAAAATTTAAATTACTTTATTGTTGTTCAATTACAGTTGTCTGCATTTTCTCCCCTCCCCTTCCCCCACTCCATCCAAACCACCTCCCTCCCTTGCTTCCACCACCACCCTCGGTTTTGTCCATGTGTCCTTTATAGTAGTTCCTGAAAACCCTTCTACACACAGTCTCCTCAACTCTCCCCTCAGGCTATTTTTGATTGTTCTTAATTTCAATGTCCCTGGTTATATTTTGCTTGCTTTTTTCTTTTGTTGATTATGTTCCAGTTAAAGGTGAGATCATATGGTGTTTGTCCCTCACCTCCTGGCTTACTTCACTTACATAATGCTCTCCAGTTCCATCCATGCTGTTGCAAAGGGTATAAGCTCCTTCTTTCTCTCTGCAGCGTAGAATTCCATTGTTTAAGTGTACCATCGTTTCTTGATCCACTCATTTGCTGATGGGCACTTGGGTTGCTTCCAGCACTTGGCTATTGTAAATTGTGCTGCTATGAATATTGGAGTGCATAGGTTCTTTTGAATTGGTGTTTCAGGGCTCTTAGGGTACAATCCCAGCAGTGGAATTCTTGGGTCAAAAGGCAAGTTAATTTTTAGTTTTCTGGGAAATTCCATACTGTTTTTCATAGTGGCTTCACCAGTCTGCATTCCTACCAACAGTGCCCTAGGGTTCCCTATTCTCTGTATCCTCTCCAACACTTATTTGTTCTTTTGTTTATGATGGCCATTCTGACCAGCGTGAGGTGGTATCTCATTATGGTTTTAATTTGCATCTCTCTGATGGCTAGTAATGCTGAGCATCTTTTTATATGTCTCTGGACCCTCTGTATGTCCTCTTGGAGAAGTGTCTGTTCAAGCTTTTTGCCCATTTTTTAATTGGGGTTTTTGTCTTCCTGGAGTGGAGTCGTATGAGCTCTTTATATATTTAGGAGATCAAACCCTTGTCTGAGGTATCACTGGCAAATATGTTTTCCCATACGGATGGTTCTCTTTTCATTTTAATACTGTTTTCTTTAGCCATGCAGAAGCTTTTTATTTGGGTGAGGTCCCATTTGTTTATTCTTTCCTTTATGTCCCTTGCTCTAGGGCAAATATCAGTGAAGATATTGCTGCATGGAATGTTGAGATTTTCCTACTAATGTTTTCCTCTAGGACTTTTATGGTGTCACGACTTATATTTAAGTCTTTTATCCACCTTGAATTTATTTTTGTGTGTGGTGTAAGTTGGTGGTCGAGTTTCTTTCTTTTTTTTTTTTTTTTTTGCATGTAGCTGTCCAGATTTCCCAACACCATTTGTTGAAGAGGCTATTTTTTTTTTTCCATTTTATGCTTCTGTCCACTTTGTCGAAGATTAATTGTCCGTAGAGACTTGGGTTTATTTCCGGGCTCTCTATTCTGTTCCACTGGTCTATCTGTCTGTTTTTATTCCAGTACCAAGCTGGTTTGATTGCAGTGGCCTTATAATATAGTTTTATATCAGGAATTGTGATCCCTCCTGCTTTGCTCTTCTTTCTCAAAATTGCAGCTGATATTCGGGGTCGTTTATGGTTCCATATAAATTTTTGAAGTGTTTGTTCTACATCTGTGAAATATGCCATTGGTACTTTGATAGAGATTTCATTGAATCTATAAATTGCTTTGGGTAGTATGGACATTTTGATGATGTTGATTCTTCCAATCCATGAGCATGGTATATGTTTCCATTTGTTTGTGTCTTCCATGATTTCTCTCTTCAGTGTTGTGCAGTTTCTGAATATAGGTCTTTTACCTCCTTGGTTAGGTTTATTCCCAGGTATTTTATTTTTTTTTTTGTTGCTATATCAAATGGGATTTTTTCCTGATTTCTGTTTCTGCTGTTTCACTGTTGATATATAAAAATGCCTTTGATTTCTGGATATTCACTTTGCATCTTGCTGTTTTGCTAAATTCAATTATTAGTTTGAGTAATTTTTTGGCGGAGTCTATAGGATTTTCTAAGCACACTATCATGTCGTCTGCAAACAACAGTTTTATTTCCTCCTTTCCAATTTGGATGCCTTTTATTTCCTTTTCTTGTCTGATTGCTGTGGCCAAAACTTCCAGTACTATGTTGAATAGAAGTGGTGATAGTGGACAACCTTGTCTTGCTCCTGATCTTAGTGGGAAAGATGTTAGTTTTTGTCCATTGAGTATAATGTTGGCTGTAGGTTTCTCATATATGGCCTTTATTATATTCAGGAATCCTCCCTCTATTCCCACTTTGCTAAGTGTCTTTATCATAGATGGATGCTGTATCTTATCGAATGCTTTTTCTGCATCTATTGATATGATCATGTGATTTTTGTCTTTGCTTTTGTTTATGTGATGAATTACGTTTATTGTTTTGCGATTATTGTACCATCCTTGCATTCCTGTGATGAATCCCACTTGGTCATGGTGTATGATCCTTTTGATGTATTGCTGGATGCGGTTTGTTAATTTTTTGTTGAGAATTTTAGCGTCAATGTTCATCAGTGATATTGGCCTCAAGTTTTCTTTCTTTGTTGTGTCTTTTTCTGGTTTTGGGATTAGGATGATGCTGGTTTCATGAAAAGAATTTGGGAGTCTTCCATCATTTTGGATTTGTTGGAGTAGTCTGTGAAGGATAGGTATTAGTTCTTCAATACATGCTTTGTAGAATTCTCCTGTGAAACCATCTGGTCCAGGGTTTCTGTGTGTTGGAAATTTTTTGATTACTGTTTTAATTTCATCCACTGCTATTGGTCAGTTCAGGCTTTCTGTTTCTTCTTTATTGAGTTTTGGAAGATTATATTTTTCTAAAAATTTGTCCATTTCTCCTAGGTTTTCATATTTCTTGGCATACAGTTCTTCATAATAGTGACTTATAATCCTTTGTATTTCTGTGGCATCAGTTGTAATATCTCCTCTTTCTTTTCTGACTGAGTTTATTTGGGCCCTCTCTCTTTTGTTCTTGATGAACCTGCTTAAACGATTGTCTATTCTGTTTATCTTTTCAAAGAACCAGCTCCTGGATTCATTGATCCTTAGAATTGTCTTTTTAGACTCTATGTCATTTAATTCTGATCTGATCTTGGTTATTTCCTTTCTACTACTTGCTCTGGGTTGTCCCTGTTGTTGTTCCTCGAGTTCTTGTAGGTGTAGGATCAGGTTGTTTGTGTGAACTGTTTCTATTTTTTTTAGGTAGGCCTGTATCACTATGAACTTCCCTCTCAGGGCTGCCTTCGCTGTGTCCCATAAGTTGTGGGTTGTTGTTAGTTAATTTTCATTTGTTTGAAGGAATTTTTTTATTTCTTCCCTAATCTCGTCCTTGACCCATTCATTGTTTAATAGCATGCTATTCAATCTCCATGATTTTGAGTGTTTTGGGGTTTTTTCCTTTGGGTTGGTGTCTAATTTTAGTCCCTTGTGGTCAGAGAAAATACTTGATATTATTTCAATTTTCTTGAATTTGTTGGGGCTTGTTTTGTGTCCTATCATATGGTCTATTTTTGAAAATGTTCCATGTGCATTTGAAAAGTAAGTGTATTTAGCTTCTTTGGGGTGAAGGGCTCTATATATATCGGTTAAGTCCATTTCTTTCAGGGCATTGTTCAGTGCCATAATGTCTTTGCTGATATTTTGTTTGGAGGATCTGTCCATTTTTGACAGTGGGGTGTTGAAGTCCCCTACTATAATTGTGTTGCTCTCAATGTCTTTCTTGAAGTCCTCCAAGATTTTCTTTATGTATTTGGGTGCTCCTATGTTGGGTGCATATGTATTTACAATGTTTATGTCTTGGTGGATTCTTCTCTTGAGTATTATGAAGTGTCTTTCTCGGTCTCTCTTTATGGCCTTTTTCAGGAAGTCTATTTTGTCTGATATGAGTATGCCTCCCCGGCTCTTTTTTCCTGTCCGTTTGCTTGGATACCTTGTTTCCAGTCCTTCACTTTCAATCTGTGTAGGTCTTTTTTCCTTAGCTGGTCTCTTGTAGGCAGCATATGTGTGGGTCATGCTTTCTTAATCATTTAGCTATTCTATGTCTTTTGATTGGAGCATTTAATCCATTTATGTTTATGGTTATTATTGATAGGTACTTATTCATTGTCTTTTTTCTTCCTGTGTTTTTCTCTCTCTCTCTCTCTTTTCCTTCGTTTCCTTAAATCAGTTCCTTTAGCATCTCTTGCAGAGCTGGTTTGGTGGAGGTGTTTTCTTTTAGACTTCTTTTGTCTGGGAAGTGCCTTATTTGGCCATCTATCTTAATTGAGAGCCTTGCTGGGTAGAGTAATCTTGGTTGCAGGCCTCTGGTTCTCATTACTTGGAATATTGCTTGCCATTCTCTTCTGGCTTGGAATGTTTCCGTTGAGAAGTCAGCTGCTAACCTTATCGGGGCTCCGTTGTATGTTACTTCCTGTCTCTGTCTTGCCGCCTTCAAGATTCTCTTTGTCTTGGAATTTTGCCATTTTAATGATGATGTGTCTTGCAGTGGGCCTGTTTGGGTTCCTTTTGATTGGGACTCTCTGTGTTTCTTGGATTTGTGTGACTTTTTCTCATCAGATTAGGGAAGTTTTACATCATTACTTTTGCAAACACGCTTTCTATCCCTTGCTCTTCTTCTTCTTCTGGTATCCCTATTATACGAATATTATTACACTTCTTGTTGTCCTGCATTTCCCTGAATACCTCTTCATTCTTTCTGATTCTCTTTTCCTGTTCCTGCTCTTTTTGAGTGTTTTTTTTCTACATTGTCTTCCAGCTTGCTGATCCGATCCTCTGCTTCATCAAGCCTGCTTTTGATTCCTTCTATTGTGCTCTTCAGTTCAGATATTGTATTCTTCATTTCTGCTAGGCCCTTTTGGATAGTTTCTATTTCCTTTTTCATGTTGACATAGTTTGCAGTTAGTTCATTGTAGCTTCCCTGTAGTTTCTGGAAATTCTCTGTGAGCTAATCGAGCTTCTTGAGCTTCCTGATAACCAATGCTTTGAACTCACTATCTGAAGTTGGTTTGCCTCTCTTTTGTTTATCATTTTTTCTGGGGTTTCTTACTTTCTTTTCATTTAGGGGTTGTTTCTTTGTCTTCCCATTGTTTGTGAGACTCTTCTTGCTATCCTCTCTTTCTTAAATTGATCTGTCAAGTTCTCTGGAGTAGCAAAGTTAATTTTGTCTCACTGTTTCTGTTTTTTGGACTGACCTCTGTCCGGAACTGACTCTGATCTTTTCATAGCTCCAGGTTTTAATGTTTCACCTGTATGTAAAGAAGAGAGGGAGGTTAGGGGGAAAGAAAGAAGAAAAAAGGAGTGAAGGAAGGGAGAAAGGATACTATAAGGAAAGGAAGGAAAGAAGGACGATTAAAGTATAAAGAAGGAAAGAATGGAAGGACGAATTAAAAGAATATTTTTTTAATTTTTTATAAATTAAAAAATAACAAAACAAAAAAAAGTTTAAAAAAAGAGATATGAGGAGGAGGGGACTAGGAATACTAAAGGAAAGGGAGGAAGAAGGAATTAAAAGATAGCGAAGGGCAGAAAGGAAGAAGGGCTAAAAATAAAACAAAACAAAACAAAACAAAACCTTCAGCTTTCTGATTTTAAAGCTGTCCGGCCAGGCTGCGTCCGGCTGCGAAGATATTAGTTTTGCTTTTCTTCCTTCTTGAGGTGCACTCCTCGCTGTTGTCCAGTCACCAGCCCAGTTCCTAGGTGTGGTTCTGGGTCGAAACTGGGTCTTTTGATGTGCACCTCATAGGGGCAACTCTCCAACCGCCTATTTTCTCTTTGCTGGTCTAAATAATAGGTTCTCTCTGCACTCTTTCTGGTTAGTTTGGCCCCTACTCTGAGTCAAGAGTTTGTGCTGTCTGCAGCTCCAGTCTGCAGCTCCTCTCAGCAGGGTGCTTCTGCCTTATTCCCACAAAGCTGATTGGCCCTGCCGGGCTACACGTGCATGGGCTGGATGGCCAGGGCTTTGTCCCCAGCTGTCGGCGTGAGCTCCGCACACCTGTGTTCACTTTTCTCTCTGTCCCTGGATTGTGTGCCAGTGAACCCCAGCTGAGGGGCCCCGGTTGCGCACTGTCCCTGGTATTTTTGAGCTGCGCACCTGTGTTCGCTCTCCTCTTTGTCCCTGGATTGTACACCAGAGAGCTCCCGCCGAGGGGCCCGGTTGTGTACTGTCCCTGGTGTTTTTGAACTGTGCACGAGTGGTCCACGGATCACCGGGTCGCCCGGTCCCTAGTTTCCCTTGTTTGGTTTTGCAAGTCACGCTCGGCCCCGGAGCCGCTGGTTGCAAGCTGTTCCCAATTCTTCCGGAGCGGTCTGGGAAAGGCCTCGGTCCCTGGGTTCAAACAGTTTCCAATTCCCCTTGATGGAAGCGCCAGCTGCCACGGGCTGAGTGTCGTCTGTGCACTCACTCCCGTGCTTAAGGCAGACTTGTGGCAGTGATTTCCACACACGTGTAAACACGCAGTCCTGAGAATTTACACGTTTTGAGCACAGCTCCATGTGATTCCTGTGTGAGCAAGTGTGGATCATGTCTGTGGGTTGGGAATTCTGTAATAGGAATTTGGCAAAGATGTATCTTAAAAAATTCTGGCTTGCTGTGCCCTGCATATTACTTTAATCTGGTCCTGTCTGCCACCGGATGTGAATCTATATCCTGATGCCCTGCTAATGAGTAATCTTACCCCTGTTCTGCTTAATCCCATGTATAATCAATCCAATGTAAATGTGTGCTAATGCCCCTGATAAAAACCCTGGCTGGACAAGCCACTGGGCTTTTTCCTGAGATGGGAGGAATCAGCCACGTGGCCCTGGTCTCTCTTTCCCCGCGTGTCTCGGTATGAGATTCATACACGCATTGGATCACGGTCACCCACGGGTATCGGCAGGTCCGATCTACCCCATGTACACAGACTTCCCTTGGCCTCTGATTCCAGGCGTGCACCAACCTCAGGACTGTTGGGGGCAGGGCCTCTCCAAATAGCCACAGAGCACCTCTTTTTTTCCTATTTTTCCTCTCCGAAAAATTCTTCGTATTTATGCCCACCAGACCAAACAAGCATCTGGCCACTCACACATCCCAATCTGGCTCCCTCCCAAGAACCTTGCATGCGATCTGGCAGCTGCTGGGTCTGGGACTGAAGCCCCACCCTGCTCCCCGAGCTGGTCCCGAGGGGGACCTTTTCCTTCCGAAGCACTCTGCTTTACCACCTGAACGTTCAAATTCCCCTGTAATCTTCTTGGTCAACAATCATCATATATGCTGGAATACTGCTGGGTTTTCACCCCGTTCCTCAGAAAAGCAACCAGTGGGAAGGAGGAAGTGGACTCTGTTCCCCCTATCTCACCACCATCTTCCCAAGTCCCCTCTGTGTACATTCTCATTAATCACATTAAGTTTTAAATAAGAAAACTCTCACAAATGACTTCAAGGGATTTTTGCAAATAATATTTGTGATATTACTAATGTAAGTACAGATGGACAATGAATGGACAACATTCTTTGTCAACCACATTATTAATTTATATACAAAACAAATCCAAAAAGTGATCTAATTAGGCTTGCTAAAATATTGGTTTAGAAAGTTCAAAATTAAGAAGAAGACTCATACATGAATTTATATCCTGTATAGTAACAGTAAATTTCACCCTAAGGGAGGTATGTTTTGTACCTTAAGATATTAGTTATGACACTGCATGTGTTTGATTTATTAATATATATCTACTGAGCTAATGTTTTCAAAATCAGAGCACACAATGGAGTTTATTATCTTCAAAATTTAGAAATATTTTCTTAATATAATTCCTTATTTTACTATATTAACAATAATTATTGACGTCTGTTTTCTATGCTAAATTTTAATGTCCTTGAGGATAGAGGGACTATGTCTTATGTTTGTATTTATAGTATGTAGCTCTTGGTTTTGCAGTGGTAGATGCTCAAATAATCTCTGCTAAATGGAAACAGAAGTTCACAACCCCAATTAAAATGAAGCAAGGGTTGGGGGGGAGAAAATGGCAGCAGAATAAGAGGGAGTGGGGTCCGCTTCCTCCTGCCCACTGGTGAGACATCTGGCCAATTTTCTGAGGAGCAGAGCAATCACCCAGCTGTATTCCAGCATATAAGATTGGAAACCAAGATTACAAGGGAAATTGAAGGATCAGATGGTAGGGAGATTGCTTCAGAACGAAGGGATCCTTTGGGACCAGCGGGGAGCAGGGAGGGCTGCAGCTCCAGTCCCAGAAGCTGCTGAGTCTATTGCAGGATCCTTGGGAGGGAGCTGGATTGGGATGTGTGAGTGGCCAAAACAGGCACTCCGCGGATATTTGGAGAGGCACTGTCCCCAACAGTCCAGAGGTCGGTGCGCACCTGGGGATTGGACCGTGGTGGCTGGCGCTTCAAGAAGCAAGAGGAATTGGAGATTGCCCTAACCCCGAGACCAGAGGCCTGTTGCTGCCCACTCAAGAAAAGCTGGGAACAGCTTGCGGCCGGGGGCTCCAGGGCCTCCAGGACCGGGCACGCCTTGCGAAGCCAATCAGGGGCTGCTGGGGACTGTGCGTGGCCGTGGCTGGGAGCCCCGGCCGGCAGCTCGCAAGTGACAAATCCAGGGACAAAAGAGGACAGTGAACACAGGTGCTCGGAGCTCACGCCCAGAGGGCTTGGGACAAAGACCTGACAACCCAGCCCCTGCACTCGGAGTCTTGCAGGGCCAACTGGCTCCATGGGAGAAAGGCAGAAGAGCCCGATTGAGGGGAGCCTCAGTCCTCACAAACTCTTGACTCAGGGTTGGGGCCAGGCCTCCCAGAAGGGGTGCTGAGAATTCCTAGCAACTGCGCTGGAGGCAGGATGGCAGCTAAGAGTGCATCTCAGGAAGGGAGAAAAGGAAACCTGATATCTTCCCAGCCTGTTGCAGACAGGAGGACCAGGGGAGCAGGCCTGACTGGACACTTTTAAAGCCAGCCAACAGAAGTTTATTATTTGTTCTTTTGTTTTTTGTTTGTTTGTTTGTTTGTTTTCCCCCACCCTTCTTCATATTTGTCCTTCTTTATTTTTTTAATTCCTTCTTGCTTCCCTTCATTTAGTATTCCTAGTCTTCTTCTCTTTTTATTTCTTATTTTTTTAATTTAAATTTTTAATTTTTTTTATCTTTTCTCTTTTACTTTTCTTTTTCCTTTTTTCTTTCTTTTTATTTTTCTCCATTCCACTCCCTTCTTTATCCACAGGTGAGACATTAAAACCTGGAGTTCTGAAGAGAATAGAATGGGACTCAGACAAGGGTAAGCCCAAAAAACAGAGACAGTGACACAAAATCAATGAGAACTTGAAAGATCAATTTAAGAAACAGAGGCTAGCAAAAGAGTCTCACAAAGGGAAGACAAAGAAACAATCCCCAAATGAAAGGAAAGGAGGAAGCCCCAGAAAGAATGATAAATGAAGTAGGGGCAAGCCAACTATCAGATATTGAGTTCAAAGCATTGGTTAACAGGAAGCTCAAGAAGCTCAAGAAGCTTGATGAGCTCACAGAAAATTACCAGAAACTACAGGGAAACTATAATGAACTCACTGCAAACTATGTCAACATGAAAAAGGAAATAGAGAGACTTCCTAAGATGGCGGCATAGGTGAATGCACCGTACTGCCTCGCACAACCAAACAAGGGAAAAAATCAGAAATCTACACATCTAAACACAGCCAGATCTGACAGAAAATCATATTGAGAGGAAGTCCGACAACCAAGGAATTAAAGAAGATACATTCACCAAGTTTGGTGAGCCAGAAGGTGCAGAGCGAAGGGAGAGCACTCGGGACCCCGCGGCGAGCAGGAGAGCAGATGGCAGGTCCGCGGTTGGAGGGGCGGTCCCCACGGGACTGCAGCACACCCAGACGGGGGGCCCGATTGAAGCGTGGTCTGCACCGGGCTCATCCGGACCCAGCAGGGCTGAGAGACCGGTGGACTCGGCAGGTCTGCATTCGCGGGCAGGTGGACCCGGAGAGAAAGCAGTGCTCAACCCAACGGCGCAGATTGAGAGCAAGTGAGGGGGTGGAGTCCGCGGCCGGAGGAACTCCTGGCCTCACAGGAAAGTTCGCTGGGGATATCCTCGGGGAATTGGAGCTGTGCAGCCCGTCCACCAACCCCGGAGCGACCCCCGGAGCCAGCGCAGAGGGGCCCGAAGTGCTTGCAGGAGGCGGTGTGGGTGCGGAGAGCGGAGAAGGCGCCATTGTGTGCTCAGGCCTCAGCCCCAGAGGCTACGTCCCAGCACAACTACCGGGAACTTCCCTGCAAAGGGGATCCCCAAGACACCGCCCCCCTTACAGTAACAGGTTCACCGAGGGGGGAAAAATGGCCCAAAGAAAGGGACAAATCAAAACCCCAGAGCTAACTGATCAAGAGATAGCCAACCTATCAGATGCACAGTTCAAATCCCTGGTAATAAGGATGCTTTCAGAATTCGATGAAAAATTAACGAACTTGCTTGAACAAATGAGGAGAGATCTGCAGGGAACCAATAGAGATAAGGAAACTGGGACTCAAATCAATGGAGTGGACCAGCAGAAAGAAAAAAACATCCAACCAGAAAAGAATGAAGCAACAAGAATTCAAAAAATGGAGAAGGGGCTCAAAAACCTCCAGGACATCTGTAAACGTCCAAACATACGGATCATTGGACTGCCAGAAGGAGAAGAAGAAATCCAAGGAATTGAAAAAATATTTGAACACATAATGATGGAGAATTTCCCGAAGCTGGTGAAGGAAATAGACTTTCGGGAAGTCCAGGAAGCTCAGAGAGTCCCAAAGAGGTTGGACCCAAAGAGGAACACACCAAGACACATCATAATTACATTACCCAAGGTCAAAGATAAGGAAAGGATCCTGGAAGCAGCAAGAGGAAAGAAGACAGTTACCTACAAAGGAATCCCCATAAGACTGTCAGCTGATTTCTCAAAGGAGACCTTGCAGGCAAGAAGGGGCTGGACAGAGGTGTTCCAAGTCATGAAAGGCAAGGACCTACATCCAAGAATACTCTATCCAGCAAAGATTTCATTTAGAATGGAAGGGCAGAGAAAGTGCTTTGCA
>PVJI01026598.1:0-18825 GCA_004026765.1 Micronycteris hirsuta | reverse complement strand
GGGTAAGGGGGAGGGGGAAAGAAGGGGGGAAATGGGGCAACTGTAACAGCATAATCAATAAAATATAGTTAAAAAATAAAAAAAAAAGACATGAACAGACACTTCTCGAAAGAGGACATACAGAGGGTCCAGAGACATATGAAAAGATGCTCAACATCATTAGCCATCAGAGAGATGCAAATTAAAACCACAATGAGATACCACCTCACACCAGTCAGAATGGCCATCATCAACAAAGCAACAGATAACTGCTGGAGGGGATGTGGAGAAAAGGGAACCCTACTGCACTGTTGATGGGAATGCAGACTGGTGCAGCCACTGTGGAAAACAGTATGGAACTACCTCAGAAAACTAAAAATGGAACTGCCTTTTGACCCAGCAATTCCACTACTGGGATTATAGCCTAAGAACACTGAAACACCAATTCAAAAGAACCTATGCACTCCAATGTTCATAGCAGCACAATTCACAATAGCCAAGTGCTGGAAACAACCTAAGTGCCCATCTACAAATGAGTGGATCAAGAAACTATGGTACATTTACACAATGGAATTCTATGCAGCTGAGAGAAAGAACGAGCTTATACCCTTTGCGACAGCATGGATGGAACTAGAGAGCATTATGCTAAATGAAATAAGCCAGGCAGTGAGGGACAAATACCACATGATCTCACCTTTAACTGGAACATAATCAACAAAAGAAGAAAGCACGTAAAACATAACCAGAGACATAGAAATTAAGAACAATTTTACAGTAACCAGAGAGGAGGTGGGAGGGGATAATGAGGGGAAGGGTTTTCAGGAACTGCTATGAGGGACACATGGACAAAACCAAGGGGAAGAGTGGAAGCAAAGGAGGGGTAGGTTTTGCTAGGGTGGTGGGGAGTGGTTGGGGGAAAATGCAGACAACTGTAATTGAACAACAGTAAAATAAGTATTAAAAAAATACTTCTACAATTGGTTGAGAAAAAAATCCTATTCCCCTTTCAAAGTATGAGAAAGTAAATGTAAATATGGATGTGGATACTGATATATAGATATATAAGTTAAATAAGTATGTTAAGTGTATTTCACCTTATCAAATAAAGTATGCAAATAAAAATTTAAAAATGCCATATGTCTTAAAATAACGCTATTGTCTATTACTAAAACTTTCCTGGAAAATTGACAGGGATTTTTAAATAATTTCCTGGTCCTCTGAAATAATAGCCATGTGGCCTTTGGGCAATTTATTTAACACACTGCCCAGTAAAATACTTTCAAGATAAATAAAACTCAAAGGATGTTTATTGATTGAAATGACCCTCTCCAGGCACTGGTAATTTTATCTGTAAGTGGGCATAATGATTTTTTGCCTGGCTGACTCTAGAGACCAAGGCAGTGATCTCTTGAGAAACTTGACAGCTCTTGAATCTGAGTTGCTAGCATTCTGCTTTACTTTTCATTTGCTTTCTTCTCTATTTTTAGTTCCAGTGGTTTTCAACTGCAGGAAGTGTCACTCCAACATGCAATAATAGGGTTTGAACTTTATCCTTCCTTAGGTCTCTGGAGCCAAACTAAACTATTTCAGACATACAAGGAAGGGGAAAATAATAAAACTATATTTTTAAAAAAGACTGACTCATTAGACCAAAAACACAAGCAACAAAAGGAAAAAATAGATACATTGGACTTCATCTAAATTGAGAAATTTTGTGCATCAACGGACTCTATTGAGACAAAAGAGATAACCTACTGAATGAGTAACATTTGTAAATCATATATCTGATAAGGGATTAATGTACAGTATATATAAAGAACTCTTATAGCTCAACAGCAAAAAGAAAGAAAGAAGAAAGAAAACAATCCAATTCAAAAAATGAGCAAAAGACTTAAATAGAAATTTCTCTAAAGAAGATATTCAAATGTCCAAAAAGCATATAATATGGTGGTCAACATCATTAATCATTAGGGAAAAAAGTCAAAACCATAATTAGATATCACTTAATGCTCAATAGGATGGTTATAATAATAATTTCAGAAAAAGAAAAGCAGACAATAACAAAGGTGGAAGAAATGTAAAAATTGGAACACTTGTGAATTCCTGGTGGAAAGGTAAAATAGTAAAATGTTGGAGCCACAGTGGAAAACAGTTTTGCCAGTTTCTCAAAAGGCTAAACACAGAACTACCATATGACCCAGAAATTCAACTACTAGGTATATGTCCAAAGAAACTGAAAGCAGCGGCTCAAACAGGTATCTGTATGTCAACATTGATAGCATCATTAACAATAGCCAAAAGGTAGAAACAACCCAAGTGTCCATCAACAGGTGAATGGATAAATGAAATGTGGCATGTATATATATATATATAAAATCAGAATGTTATGCAGCCATACAAATGAAAATTTGATATATATTAAAATATGGATGAACCTTGAAAATGTTACATTTAGTAAAATAATCTAGACACTGAAGAACAAACATTGCATGATTTTACTTATATGAGAGAAACCTACAAAAGGCAAATACACACGGACATAAAGTAGAATAGAGGTTGACAGGGCTGGGGAGAGAAGGGAACTATTTAATTGTTTAATGAGTTGTTTAATGGGAATGGAGTTTATGATATTGCTTAATGGCTATAGAGGGTATTTTTAAACTTTTTTTTTTATTTTTCAATTAGTTGTCGTACATTTTCTCCTGATATTCTCCCCAGCCCTACCCAGCCCCCAGAGTCAATCCACACCCTGTTGTCCATGCCTTTGGGTCCTCAATAGATGGTCCTTGACTTGCCCCTTCACCTACTTTCCCCCCATTTTCCCCATCCCTCCTCCCCTGTGGTCACAGTCAGTTTGTTCTTTATTTCTATGTCTCTGGTTCTATTTTGCTCATTTGTTTGTTTTGTCCATTAAGTTTCACTTATGAAACTAAGGCATTAAACCTTGAAAAGCTGACTCTGCTATTGCATGAATCTAAGAATTTAGAATATTGGAATCATCCCAAATTTTGAAGCTGCCATTGTGACAGAAAGTTCCTAACCATATCATCTCTACCACAGTTTGCATTAGTAAAATAAATACCTCACATCTTGCCCCTCTCCTGACATGACTTATTTCTGAATCAGTATCAAAGATGTATATCTGATTTGTTAAATATAAATTGGGAAAACAAACCTAGAGTTAAAACATAAATGGAGCCAGCTCCTGTAGCAAGGTGGAGGGAGAGCAAAAAGGTGGCTCCAACCAGAGAGCACTCAGTGGGCTCCCTGTTGTATGTCAGTCACATGCCTACCCCACAGGCCAGCACTCCAAGACCAGCACACAGGCTTCTCCAACAACAAGTCCAAGTCTTGGCACCCCTCCCATGGCTGCTTCTAAGCTGGGCCTAGCTACACAAAAGCATAACTTCTGCTGGACCACCAAGATGGTGTCAGAGTAGGTGGAAGCTATAGTAACCTACTCCAAGAACCAAACTGGAATTACAACTAAATTATATAAAAATCACCCTGAATAATCAACTGAACACCAGCTGGATAGAAACCTTATAACCAAGGAGTTACAGAAGCCGTATCAAGACTGGTAGGAAGTGAGGAGGCATGAGAGGGCTGGCTGGGCTCTCATGGGTAGCAGCTGAAGTTCTGGAGGGATGTTTTAGTGGCCAGCAGGGTGGCGTCCACCTGAGAAGTGTGGGGTCTAAACTGTAAGCTGGGCTCTAAAGTTCAGATCACCAGAACCAAGAAAGACACCCAAATAACGTCTGGCTGTGAAAAGCAGTGGGGTTTCTGTCTGTCAAGGAGAGATGGCTAGAGATGCAGAGTCTTTAACGGATCAATACACAACATTTCATTTACAGCCACTTACCCTGAGCTCCAGCAGAGGCAGAAGAGTGAGTATAGTTGTGTGAGGAGAGTCAGGGTGTGGTGGCTTTGGGGAGAGAGCTGAAGTGTCTGCTGTCAGGATCCCTGTGCTGAGTCATTTCTCATACAGCAGAAGCCATCTTTCTTAGGCAGAGCAGTCCCCTCCATGCAACATTAGCCTGAGGGGAAGCAATAGCCCCACTCACAGTTATCCCTCTCACCCCAAACTGTGGAACTTAAGCCAGGCTGCTGAGGACTACAGCTGCATGCACTTTCCATGATTAAGCCTAACAGAAAGCCTGCAGGTGGAGGCTGATCTCTGGGAATTCTGAGGCTACCTGAATCACCCACAGCAGGCCCAAGTGCTGGTAAAATCCAGCCTTGGTGCACAGCTTGTTTTTTTTCCATGGGCACCCGGGCCCAGTAGAGGGACCTAAAGCTGTGGCTCGCTGATAGCTTTAAAAAGTTTGCCCAGGGCCAGTCACAAGCAGCATCTGACATCGCTCTCCACCAGACTCTTTGTAGATCTACCTAATACATAGAAACAAACACAAAGAGGCAGCCATAATGGGAAGACAAAGAAACAGGCCCCAAATGAAAGAACAAGAGAATTCTCCAGAAGAAGAACTAAATGAAATGGAGGCAGGCAATTTATTAGATATAGAGTTTAGAGTAATGATTATAAGGATACTCAACAGCATGAAAAAAGAATTAGAATCCATAAGAAAGGACCAGTCAGAAATAAAGAATGCAATATCTGAAATAAATAATACACTAGAAGGAAGAAACAGTAGATAAGATGAAGCAGAGGATAGAATCCACAAAATAGAGACCAACTCATAGATAGAGAGCAGGCTGGCAGCTCTAGGGAAGGGGTAAGGGGGTAGGGGGAACAAGCAAAAAGGAAAAAGACTCATGGACGTGGATAACAGTGTGGTGATTGTGGGGGTTAGTGGATATAAGGGAAACAAATGATAATGGAAAAAGTACAATCAAAACATAAATTTAAACCTATAAGTGGAATCTAATCAACAAAACAAAAAGGGAAGCAAAGTATAAGCAGAGACATTGAAATTAAGAACAAACTGACAGTAACCAGAGGGGAGGGGGATGGGGATAATGGGGAGAAAATGGGGAAGGGTTTTTAGGAACAACTGTAAAGGACACATGGACAAAACCAAAGGAGGGTTAGGGTCAAGGGTGGGAGGTGGGGATAGCTGGAGTCAGGGGGAGTGGTGGGGGGAAAACGGAGACAACTGTACTTGTACAACAATAAAAATGTGAAAAAAACTGAATTAGTACTGAACCCTAGGTGCAAAGAAATCTAGAGAATGTAATGTCACCATTAATATTGTTAGTATTAACTTTTTAGCCTCTGCAAGCCAATCCACAGTACCTTTAATAGTCATTTTGTAAATTACAAGACTGTAATCAGATTATTGATACTTAGATATATGTTATCCTTTTCAGTGACTGGTAGAAAAAATCCTCATACAACTGAAACTAGATTGTAGAAAATAATAGGTGAAGGATAGGACTTTTCTAAGGCTTCATAGTAAATTTAAAGCTGTTGATAATGTAAGTCCTCTACTTCATCACTTCAAATATTATATTTTACTGTTAATATATGTAGCCAAAATGAATCTGTCTGAATGAGCCTGTGCTATTAAGTGGAATCAATAAAGGTTTAAATTGCAAACCATGCTCCTATTAACTGCCTTCCATTGCCTTCTTTGTAAAAAGAGTTAGAAAGGGTGGGGACTTCCGGCCAAGATGGAGGCATAGGTAGACACGCTGTGCCTCCTTGCACAACCAAAAGAGGCAAAATAACAATTTAAAAACAAAAAACAACCATAACTGACAGAAAAACTGAACTGTATGGAAGTCCGACAACCAAGGAGTTAAAGAAGACACGTTCATCCAGACTGGTAAGTGGGGTGGAGCCGGGCGGAGTGTGCGCTGTGAGACGGCGGTTTGTGGAGCAGTACAGGTGACACTGCAGCTTCCCCAAGAGACCCGTGGGAAGACCAGGTCCACATGGCCAGGCAGCTGGCTCTATGAAACTGGTAACCAGAACAGCCTGTCATGGGACTGGAGTGAGAAGAGAGGGGAAAGCCATACATACAGGATATTTACCATCGCTGCTCAAAGCAGAGTCCAAGGAGTGACCAAACTGTGTTCAGGACCTGAGAAACCATATCTTACTGCCTTTGTAAGGGCCAAGAAGGGCAAAGTGTAGGTGGAATGTCTTCCAGCTACTGAGAAGAACTGTTTGCATCAGTTCAAAGGGAAAGAAGGGAACAAAAATATGCATTTTTTAAGATCACTCTTTTTTATTGTTATTCAAGTCCCACCACCATTTCCTCCACCCCACCCACCCCCACCTCCCACCCTCAGTCCTATCTTCTTTTGACTTTGTCCATGGGTCCTTTATACACGTTCCTTCACCACTGTTCTTTTTCTTTTATTTTTTAAAAATATTTTATTGATTAAGCTATTAACAGTTGTCCCATTACCCCCCTTTATTCCCCTCTGCCCCGCATACCACCGTCCTCACTTTCCCTCTCTTTAGTTCTTGTCCATGGGTCATACATATAAGTTCTTTGGCTTCTACGTTTCCTATACTATTCTTAACCTCCCCCTGTCTGTTTTCTACCTACCATTTATGCTACTTATTCTCTGTACCTTTTCCCCCTCTCTCCCCCTCCTACTCCCCTGTTGATAACCCTCCATGTCTTATATAAATCCCTTTAACATTTCGTATAATAAAGGCTGGGTGATGAACTCCTTGAACTTGACCTTATTTGAGAAGCACTTTATCTGCCCTTCCATTCTAAATGAAAGTTTTGCTGGATAGAGTATTCTTGGATGTAGGTTCTTGCCTTTCATGAATTGGGATACTTCTTTCCAGCCCCTTCTTGCCTGAAAGGTCTCTTTTGAGAAATCAGCTGACAGTCTTATGGGAATTCCTTTGTAGGTAACTGTCTCCTTTTCTCTTGCTGCTTCTAGGATTCTCTCCTTATATTTAATCTTGGGTAATGCCATTATGATGTGCCTTGGTGTGTTCCTCCTTGGCTCCAACTTCTTTGGGACTCTCTTAGCTTCCTGGACTTCTTGGAAGTCTATTTCCTTCACCAGCTTGGGGAAGTTCTCCTTCATTATTTGTTCAAAAAAGTTTTCAATTTGTTGTTCTTCCTCTTCTCCTCCTGGCTCTCCTATAATTCAGATGTTGGAACATTTAGAGATGTCCCAGAGGTTCCTAAGCCTCTCCTCATTTTTTTGAATTCTTGTTTCTTCATTCTTTTCTGGTTGAATGTTTTTTTCTTCCTTGTGGTCCACACCATTGATTTGAGTCCCAGTTTCCTTCCCATCCCTATTGGTTCCCTGCACATTTCCCCTCATTTCTCATAGTGTAGTCTTCATTTTTTCATCTAATTTGTGACCAAATTCAACCAATTCTGTGAGCATCCTGATTACCAGTGTTTTGAACTGTGCATCTGATAGGTTGGCTATCTCTTTGTGGCTTAGTTGTATTTTTTCTGGAGTTTTGATCTGCTCTTTCATTTGGGCCATTTTTTATTTCTCTCAGCATGCCTGTTCTGTTAAGGGGGCAGAGCCTTAGGTGTTTGCCAGGGTGGGGTAACCGACGTTGTTGTGTTGAGACGTTGTCTGTAGGAAAGGGGTATGAGTGGGCATAATGGTGCCTGCTCCACTCACTACCCACAAGCAAATTGGGTCCTTCTGTTGCTGATTCCCACACAGGTGGGCTTGTTCTAGGACTCTGTGGGTCTCTCCAACAAACTCCCCTGTGAGGCTGGTAGTTCCTCCTGCTGCTGCCTCAACCCCCAGAGGTGTTTTCAATCAGTGGTTTGAGGTTTTATTTCCTTGCGCTGGGCCCCTGGGCTGCGGAGGTCTGCTCCACTCCTCAACTTTTTCTCCCGGTTTATCTGCATGCGAATGCAGGACCGTCTGCTCCACTGGCCTGGGTCCCACTGGGTCCAGGTCCGCTAGGCAAGTTCCCCCCTGGCCTGTTTCAGCATTGCACTCCTGGCTTCTCAACCCAGTTTTCTCTGGCAGTTTATCTGCACGCGAATGCAGGACCATCCACTCCCCCAGCCTTGGTCTTGTCAGATCTGGGACTGCCAGCCATGGTCCTCCAGGCTTGTTGCAGCATTGCATGCCCAGTTTCACAAACCATGGTCTGGTCACACACCCGGCTCCGCCCCATTTACCGGTCTGGATGAACGTGTCTTTAACTCTTTGGTTGTCAGACTTGCATAAAGTTTGATTTTCTGTCAGTTCTGGTTGATTTTTGTTTTTAAATTGTTGTTTTCCATCTTTTGGTTGTGCAAGGAGGCACAGTGTATCTACCTACGCCTCCATCTTGGCCAGAAGTCCAAAAATGCATTTTTTTTAAAGAACTGGAATGTGGAGCACCATTCCCAGGCCTGGGTAAACTCGGAGCTGCAGTATTGAGCTGGGTTCAAACCCTAGGTCCTTCCTGCTGGACAGATTTAACTCTGGAAACATTAATTTCCAGGTTTTTCTTCACTGAGCTTGCCCCAAACAGGTTATGAGAGGCTCTCAGTGTCTCAGGCCACCTTTAATTTCTAGGATTGTGCCTTTTTTTAACGTTTGCAACTGATTCTTTAAAGCTACCTTTAGAGAATTTAGAATCTTGCTTCCTAACTCTCTCCATTTCTGTCAGCCTTGGTGGGCTTCCTTTACAGTTTCAACAAATGGGTGGGAGACAGAATGACTCTAGAGCAACACTGTCTTGATAATCAAGGGCTGTCCCTGTGTTCTATAGTTTTGTCCTCACTCCCTGGAACCATACTAATGGAATAATCTACCACTTACTTGGAAGGGCTGATATGATCTCTCAACTCCTTCCCCACCACCCATCATTCCCCTCCCCCCACTTCCAAGGCATACCCCTCTAGTCATGGACAGGCGGGTCATTTACAGTAGGGGAGACAGTTCCCCTTGGTGGCAGCTGGATATATGCCTCTCAGCATTCCTGACTATTGTCCTATAGACATCTGGGGTCAGAAAGAAAGAGTCAGGAGCAAGCCAACATTTCCCCTTTGAATAATTCTCCAAACACACAGTGTCACAGAACTACTTAAGAACTAGCATTGACACCAAAACCAGGGTGTGACAAGTGCTAGGCTAGTGAGAACTGAAAGAGCTAACAATACAAGCTCTGCCAGCAGTGGTAACTAGAAGCCAATAGAGCCGGGGTAGAGCACTTGGCATAGCCCAAAGGGAAATGAAAATGTGATTCTCAGGATTTACTCTGGGTTGCCTGAGGTAGCATAAGACCTGCAAACCAAGTGCTGGTGTGCACTCTTCCTAACAGAACAACAGCCTCACCCTTGCTTGCCACAGGGCCCTCTCCAGAACAGACTGGTTTGGAGCCAATTGTGGTAAAAGGACAAGAGGCCTGTGATCCGATCCCCACCCAGGCCATCTCTGTTGACTAGGTAGGTGAATGGCACAGTTGTGGAGCTAACCTGGCTCCTGTTCCTTGTGTAAAACTTTTCCAAAGGGGAAGACAGCCTCTAACCCCTGGGGAAAGCAGCATCTAATCAGCCACTACCCCATACTCCATGGAATCACATGGAAGCAATGCAGATAATTTAGGGCACTATTTCCAGAAAAGAAATCAGTTTGGGGCTGACGTTAGGGAGAGAGACACTCTGAGCAACACAAACTTGTCTTGGTGAGGAGGTAGAGGAAAAATAAACACATTATGGAAAATGTTAATGTACAAAAGAGCACAGGGTAGAACACAACGCAGAAAGGTGGGTCCATCCAGGGAGGAAGCTCTCTACCCCCCACTTGGAAGCCTCCAGACCCATTGGACCATTGGTCACAAATTTGCTTTAGGAAATAGACCCACCTTCCACTGCCTCTGCTTTTGGCTGCCTCTCTTCCCCTATCAAAGTTTGATTTTGAATTATGTGGGCTCTGTGGTTACAGAGGCCACTGAGAACTTGAAGAATGCCTTCACAGTAGTTTCATGGTCCACTTTGGCAGGAGGGTTAGATGAGATGGCAGAGTCCACCCTGTGAGGCAGTTCACTCTCCTTTTTCACTTTGGGACTCAGTTATAGCAGGATGGGCTGATCTGAGGTGATAAGGTTCCCATTTATATGAAAGTTGCCCATCCAGACACCAGTTGTTATATTTCTTATATGTGATTATGGCATTGCCCTTCTTAACAAGGACCACTTATGCCACCCCAGGATGGGCCAGCTAAGACCAGTTCAGGGCTCCATGTACACAGAAAAACTCAACAATGTCATGCTTAGTGGCTCTAAGGTACAGATTATTCAGTCATCTTGGTGCCTTCCAAAGTGCTGAGGATAGGCTCAGCGGGTGGCAGCTCTTTGGGAGAATCCTGCATGTTTACTAGTGGCCAAAAAATTTTGGCCAAGGCTTTTGTTCCAACTGAGCAGAAGAGAATAGGAGCTGTGTATGCATCATCCTGAACCACTTTGGTGACAGGGAAGGCACTGGGCATGAAAAGCTTGTAACTACTCATCCCAGTTATGTGATGGAGAAAGCTGCCTGAGACTGTGAATTTCATCTGTTTATTAGGAATGGTTGCTGCAACATCATTGTATTCATCCAGGTCATATAAGTTCTGTTTTTCCTGGTGATTATTGATGATGTTAATTCTCATTCCAGCATGATGGGCATGAGGTAGTGTTGTGACCTTCTGCAGTGGAACCTGAGTGGTTTTGGTGAGCATCACAGCTGGAGTCACAGACCCAATGATGGGGGAAGGACAAAGGGATCAGGGGAACTTCATTTCAAGCTGAGCTTCTCCCAGGCATCAAGCACCTGGCAGGGGTTCTGGGGTGCCATGCTCTACTGTTTGCAGAGGTTTAGCTTCTCTCTGGCATCCTGCACTTTCTCTTTGATCCAGAAATGCGCATATTTCTGCAAAAGTCTTGGCCAGACATCCTTGACTCCCAACTTGAGCCAGGTATCCGAGAGGCCAGCCTTCTGCACGGTATAACACCTCTGCTGGAAGATGGCTTAGGAGGCTCTGTTGAATCCCAAACACAAGATCAGACACCTTCAACTCTTGGTCTAACACTGAGATGCCCCTTTGCTGCAGCCCCACCATTCCTGATGAGCTCACCCAAGGAGATGTCTGCCATCTGGCACTACCAAGCAGCTAGGATTCCCTCAGCCCTCAAGCCTGCCCTTCGGCTACTCAAATATCTTCTTAAACATTTCTGATCATTAAACTCACACTACCTAACAGGGAATCCATTCTGTTTCTTAACAGTTTTAATTGTTGCAATGTTAGTCTCTGAATGTGATTTCCAAAGGAAGAGTAATTTAAGTCATTTTCACTATTCTATATACTATAGAACATTCTCTTCCTGCTCTTTTCAGGAAAAAGTCTTGCAATGTGATGGAAAGTGAAAATTGTGCTGGGTGAGTTGGAGAATCTAGATTGTAAACCCAACTCTACTACTGCCTTCCTTAAATTTCAACTTCTTAGGAATCATTTTTTCCCAGTGAAGGAATTAGTTTAGATCATCTCTAAGATAACTTATAGCATGAACATTTATCATTCTATGAAACAACTGTAGTTTTCTAACAAATTGTTAGATTCCCAAAGAAAACACACTTCATCTTTACTACTAACAGATAATTCTGTAATGGGAGATAAGGATTTTGATGCCTTGAGAGTGAAGATTAATTTTATCACTATGTTTTGAGATTTTTCCACACCTAGGTTTGACTCTTAGAAGGTACTCCAGGCCAAATTTCCTTCTAGAATCTGAAATTTCTCATGCAATACTGAATAACCCAGTCCTTTAAGACAAAAAACGCACCTAGAGGCAGAGAGAGTCAGGCCACAAATGAGTCAGCCTCATCCATAGGCTGAAGCGAGATTTGAGTCATATACTCTGAGTTTACATCCAGACAGGAGCTCCTTTTCCTGTAGTGTTCATCCAAATATAACATAAAGAATGTGGATTCTTATGTCATACAACAGGCTTTCATTTGAATCATAACCATGTAAATATTAACTATATGACTACATATTTTACTTGACTTCTCTGAGCCTCATCTCCTCATCTGTAAAAAAGGAGATAATAATTCCAGGGAAGATAGATATGGAAATTAAATAGAGTAATGTATTAAAACTGTTGGATCCCAACTGTTGGATTTGACAGTACCTAGAATATAATAGAAATTCAAAATATGTTGATTTCCTTCCTTCTTCCCTTTTCTCCCCTCCTTCCCTGCTTCCTTCTCTCTCCTCTTTCCTTCCTTCCTCCCTCCCTCCCTCTCTCTTTCTCTTTCTTTCTTTCCTCTTTCTTTTTTATTACCATTTTAAAGTTTATTTTTTTAAATGAAATTTGATTTATTTCTTTTTTTTCTTAATTTTTATCATTGACACTATTACAGATGTCCCAATCTCTCCCTCCTTTTCAAGCCTCCACCCAGTCCCTGACCAACCCCCTTTCTGGCCATCACCCACTGTTGTCTGTTTCTATTGGCTATGCATATATGTTCTTTGGCTAATCTTTTCACCTTTTTTAAACCAGTTCCCTTGCTCACCCCTCCCCTCTTACAGCTGTCAGCCTGTTCCAGTTGTCCATGCCTCTGTTTCTATTTTTTATGTCAGTTTATTTTGTTCATTAGATTCCATATAAGACTGAGAGCATAGGTTTTTTACCTTTCTCTGACTGGCTTATTTCACTTAGCATAATATTCTCCAGGTCCATCCATGCTGTCACACAAGGAACAATTTCCTCTTTTTTATGGACAAGTAGTATTCCATTGCATAAATATACCACAACTTTTTTTAAGATTTTATTTATTCATTTTGAGAGAGAGAGGAAGAGAAGGAGAATGAGAAGGAGAGAATTATCAATGTGTGGTTGCCTCTCTCGCACCCCACACTGGGGACCTGGCCCAAAAATTCAGGCATGTGCCCCAACCAGGAATCAAACCAGTGACCCCCTCAGTTCACAGCCTGCTCTCAATCCACTGAGCTATACCAGCCAGAGCTTACCACAGCTTTTTTTTATCCACTCACCTACTAATGGGTACTTGGGCTGCTTCCAGATCTCCTGCAATGTTTTAGTTTACCTTAAAGACACATCTCTTAATCTAGTGCTGGCATAGCATTCAAAACAATTTCAGTTCAAGTTGAAAACATGTGAAGTACAGCAAAATTTGAAACTTTGTAAAGAGTGAGATAAAGGAATAAAAAAATGAATGATGGCCCTGGCTGGTGTAGCTCAGCGGATTGAGCACGGGCTGGGTACCAGAAGGTCCCAGTTCGATTCCCAGTCAGGGCACATGCCTCGGTTTCAGGCCAGGTCCCCAGTGAGGGCCATGTGAGGAGCAACCATACATCGCTGTTTCTCTCCTTCTCTGTCTCCCTCCCTTCCCCTCTCTCTAAAAATAAATAAATAAAACCTTAAAAAAGAAAAGAAAAGAAAAGAAAAGAAAATGAATGATGATAGCAAGTGGAGAAATGTCAATCATATACAGTCACAAAGATTGTATTTGGGAATTCTCTCATTTCACTCAAGGGAAACATTAGAATTTCATTAACTTTGTTTTACTTTCAGTATATGAGGTCTGTCCAGAAGAAGTTCAGCCATTGTTACTATAACGAGAATGCTTTGGGCGACATTGATGTAAACTGGCAGCCAAGGACAGTGGACTAGAATGTGCATGTGTGAACAATGATGACTGCACTGTACTAGTCAGTGGGGGTGGTAGATCCTGATGAATGAGCATGTGTACTGTGTGGTTGTCACATTCAAAATGACTGAGCAAGTGGAGAAATGAATCTGCATCAAATGTTGTGTTAAACTTGAATATTCCTCCATGGAAACTATTTGGATGATTCACAAGGTCACAACTATGGGCACCTGGTGATTGGCATACTCATTACAACAAAGCACCTGGTCATGCATCAAATCTCATGCAGAGTTTTTTTGGTGAAACATCAAATCACTCAGCCCCCCTACACCCCAGATTGGATGCTCTGAGACTTCTGTTTTTTTTAATTGTTCAAGCACAGTTGTCTCCATTTTCCCACCACCACTTTCTCCTATCCAGCCACCTTCAAATCCCACCCTCAATCCTTCCTCCCTTTGGCTTTGTCCATGGCTCCCTTATACATGTTCCTTGAGGACCCTTCCCCTTCTTTCCCCCATTTTCACCCCTCCTCCCCTCTAGTTACTGTAGTTTGTTCTTTATTTCAATGTCTCTGGTTATATTTTACTCACTTATTTATTTTGTTGATTAGGTTCCACTTATAGGTGAGATCGCATGGTATTTGTATTTCACTGCCTGGCTTATTTCACTTAGCATACTGCCCTCCAGTTCCATCATGTTGTTGTGAAGGGTAGGAGCTCATTTTTTCTTTATGTTGTGTAGAATTCCATTGTGTAAATGTACAATAGTTTTTTGATCCACTCATTTACTGATGGGCACCTAGATTGCTTCCAGCACTTAGCTGTTGTAAATTGTACTGCTATGAACACTGGGGTGCATAGGTTCTTTTGAATTGGTGTTTCAGAATTCTTAGGGTATAACCCCAGCAGTGGATTGCCCAGTCAAAAGGCCATTCCATTTTTAGTTTTCTGAGGAAATTCCATGCTGTTTTCCACAGCGGCTATTCCAGTATGCATTCCTACCAACAGCGCACTAGGGTTCCCTTTTCTCCACATCCTTGCAAGCACTTACTGTTTATTGAATTGTTTATGATGACCATTCTGACCAGTGGGGTGTCTCATTGTGGTTTTAATTTGCATCTCTCTGATGGCTAGTGATGCTGAGCATCCTTTCATAAGTCTCTGGTCCCTCTGTATGTCCTCCTTGGTTGGAAAAGTGTCTGTTTAGGTCATTTGCTTATTTTTTAATTGGGCTGTTTGTCTTCCTGGAGTGGACTCATGTGAGTTCTTTATATATTTTGGAGATCAAACCTTTGT
Source organism: Micronycteris hirsuta (assembly GCA_004026765.1). Taxonomy (NCBI): domain Eukaryota; kingdom Metazoa; phylum Chordata; class Mammalia; order Chiroptera; family Phyllostomidae; genus Micronycteris; species Micronycteris hirsuta. Next base: position 4,001 of record PVJI01026598.1, on the reverse strand, counting down.
CTGAGGTATCATTGGCAAGTACATTTTCACATATGGCTGGTTCCTTTTTCATTTTGCTGACATTTCCGAAGCTTTTATTTTTATGAGAGCCCATTTGTTTATTCTATCCTTATGTCCCTTGCTCTAGGGGATATAGCAGTGAAAATATTGTGACATGGAATATCTGAGATTTTCCTGCATATGTTTTCTTCTAGGACTTTTATGCTGTCACAACTTATATTTAAGTCTTTTATCCATCTTTATTTTTGTGTATGGGGTATGTTGGTGGCCACATTTCATTTTTTTGCATGTAGCTATGCATATCTACCAATACCATTTATAGAAGAGGATATTTTTATTCCATTTTATGCTTCTGCCTCCTTTGTCAAATATTAATTGACCATAGAGACTTGGGTTTATTTCTGGGCTTTGTATTCTCTTGCATTGATCTATGTATCTGTTCTTATGCCAGTATCAGACTGTTTTAATTCAGTGGCCTTGTAATATAGTTTGATGTCAGGTATTGTGATCCCTCCTACTTTGTTTTTCTTTCTCAAAATTGCTGTGGCAATCAGGGTCATTTATGGTTCCACATACATTTTTCAGATGTTTCTTCTATATCTGTGAAATATGCCATTGCTATGTTAATAGGGATTGCATTAAATCTATAAATTGCTTTGGGTATTATGAACATTTTTATGATGTTATTTCTTCTAATCCAGGAACACATATATGCTTCCATTTATTTGTGTCTTCGTGAATTTCTTTCTTCAGTGTTGTGTAGTTTTCTGAGTACAGGTCTTTTACCTCCTTGGTTAGGTTTATTCCTAGCTATATTATTTTTCTTGTTGCTATATCAAATGGGATTATTTTCCTGATTTCTGTTTCTGATATTTCATTGTTTGTGTACAAAAATGCCTTCAATTTCTGAATATTGACTTTGTATCCTGCTACTTTGCCAAATTCACTTATTAAGTTGAGTAAATTTTTGGTGGAGTCTATAGGGTTTTATATGTACACTAACTTGTCATCTGCAGACAATGACAGTTTTGCTTTCTCCTTTCCAATTTGGATGCCTTTTATTTGTTTTTCTTATCTGATCGCTGTGGCTAGGATTTCTAATACTATGTTGAATAGAAGTGGTGAAAGTGGGCATCCTTCTCTTATTCCTGATCTTCATGGGAAAGCTTTTAGTTTTTGCCTGTCAAGTATGATGTTGTCTGTAGATTTTTTCATATATGGCCTTTATTATGTTGAAGTACACTCCCTCTACTCCCACTTTCTGAGTGTTTTTATCATAAACGGGTGCTGTACCTTATCAAATGCTTTTTCCACATGTATTGGTATCATTGTGTGGATTTTTCTCTTTCCTTTTCTTTATGTGATGTATTACGTTTATTGAATTGTGAATATTGTACCATCCATGCATCCCTGGGATGAATCCCACTTGATCATGGTGAATGGTCTGTCTAATGTATTGCTAGATGCAGTATCCCAAAGTTTTCTTGAGGATTTTAGCGATTATGTTCTTCAGTGATATTGGCCTGTAATTTTCTTTCTTTGTCATGTCTGTATCTAATTTTTGGATCAGGGTGATGCTTGTATAATTAAAAGAATTTGAGAGTCTTCCTTGTTGTTGAATTTTTTTGAATAGTCTGAGAATGATAGGGGTTAGCTCTTCCTTAAATGTTTTGTAGAATTCTCTTTTGAAACCATCGGGTCCAGGGTTTTTGTGTGTCAGTTTTTATTATTATTATTACTTCTTCAATTTCACCAACTGTTATTGGTCTGTTTAGGCTTTCTGTTTTGTCTTGATTCAGTTTTGGAAGATTATATATTTCTAGAAATTTGTCCTTTTCACTTAGGTTTTCAAATTTCTTGGCATGTAATTCTTTGTAGTAATTTCTAACAATTCTTTGTATTTCTGTGGTATCAGTTGTAATTTCTCCTTTTTCATTTTTGATTTATTTGGGTCCTCTCTATTTTTTTCTTGATAAGTCTGGTTAAAGGCTTGTCAATTTTGTTTATCTTTTCAAAGAACCAGATTCTGGATTTATTGATCCTTTGAATTGCTCTTTTAGTTTCTAAATCATTTAATTCTGCTCTCATCTTCATTATTCCTTCTTTCTATGCACTCTGGGTTTTGTTTGTGGTTGTTCCTCCAGATATTGTTGGTGTAGGGTTAGGTTGTTTATTTAAAATATTTCTATCTTTTTAGGTAGTCCTGTATTGCTATGAACTTCCCTTTCAGGACTGCCTTCCCTGTGACTCATAGGTTTTGGACTGTCGTGTGCTCATTTTCAGTTGTTTCCAGACACTTTTGGATTTTGTCCTTGATCTCATTATTAACCCATTCATTGTGTAATAACATGCTATTCAGTCTCCATGAGTTTGAGTGCTTTTGAATTTTTTTCCTTGGGGTTGGTTTGTAGTTTGAAACCCTTGTAATCTAAGAAAATGCTTAATATGATTTCAATTTTCTTGAAGTTGTTGAGGCTTGCTTTGTGTCCTATCATTGGTCTATCTTTGAAAATGCTCCCGGCGCATTTGAAAAGAGTGTGTATTTTGCTTCTTTGGGATGAAAGGTTCTATATATATTAGTTAAATCAATTTGATCTAATTTGTCATTCTGTATCACAGTATCCTTGTTGATATTTTCTTCGGAAGATCTATCCATTGTTGACAGTGAGGTGTTAAAATTCATCACTATAATTGTGTTGCTGTTTATATCTTTCTTGAAGTCTTCCAAGAATTTTCTTTTTCTATTTGGGTGCTCCTATGTTGGGTGCATGTATATTTACAATATTTGAATCTTTTTGATGTATTATTCCCTTGAGTATTATGAAGTGTCCTTCTGTGTCTCTTTTTATGGACTTTGTTTTGAAGTCTATCTTGTCTGATATAAGTATTGCTACTCCAGCATTTTTTCCCTTTCCTTTTGCTTGTAATATTTTTTTCTAACACTTCACTTTCAGTCTGTTTAGGTTTTGTTCTGAGGCAGGTCTCTTGTAGGCAGCATATGTGAGGGTCCTGTTTTCTTATCCATTCAGCTACCTTACATCTTTTGATTGGAACATTTAATCCATTTACATTAAGGTTATTATTGATAGGTACTTAATCATTGCCATTTTACCCCCCTTCATACCTGTGTTCCTCTGTCTCTCATTCTTTTTCTTCATCTTCTTAAAGCAGTCCCTTTAGCATATCTTGCAATGCTGGTTTACTGGAGGTGTATTCTTTTAGTATTCTTTTGTCTGGGAAACTCCTTATTTTGCCTTCCATTTTAATTGAAAAGCTTGCTAGGTAGAGTAGTCTTGGTTGCAGGCCTTTGCTTTTCATTACTTGGAATATTTCTTGAATTCCTTTCTAGCTTGTAGTGTTTCCATTGAGAAGTCAGCTGCTAGCCATATCGAGGCTCCCCTGCATGTTCCTTCCTGTTTCTCCCTTATGGCCTTTAAGATTCTTTCTTTTTTTTTTTTTTTTAATTTTGCCATTTTAATGATGATGTGTTTTGGAGTGGGTCTCTTTGGGTTCCTCTTGATTGGGACCTTCTGTGCTTCCTGGGTTTTGTGAATTTTTCTCTCATCAAATCCGGGAAGTTTTCCATCATTACTTTCTCAAGCAGGTTTTCTATTCCTTGCTCCTCTTCTCCCTCTGGTATCCCTTTTATAAGGATGTTATTACATTTCACGTTTTCCTGCATTCCCTTAACATGTCTTTGCTATTTTTTTTTAATTTTTTTTTATTTAATTAATTTTTTTTGTTTAATTACAGTTATTTGCAGCCTCTCCCCTCCCCCCTCCCTTCCCCTCCCGTCCCACGCCCCCCAACCTCCCTCCTCCCCCTTAGTTCTGTCCATGTGTCCTCTACAGTGATTCCTGAAAACTCTTCTCCCCATTGTCCCCTCCCCCCTCTCCCCTGTCTATTGTTAGCTTGTTCTTAATTTCAGCGTCTCTGATTATGTTTGCTTGCTTTCTGCTTTTGTTGGTTATGATCCGGTTAAAGGTGATATCATAAGGTAT
>PVJI01026597.1:0-18828 GCA_004026765.1 Micronycteris hirsuta | reverse complement strand
TTTCCCCTACCAAAACTGTAACTGCACTAGAGACCACTCAAAACAGAGAGTGGTTGTTTTGGAAAATGGACATTTTTAGTGTTCCTTTATAGTTTAGTAATTCTTTTACTTTTATAATGCAGGTTTGGTTTTTGAGTGGAAATTTCAGGAATGTATACTTATGCATAGCCTTCCTTTTATAAGTCTCACAAACTTAATATGAAAAAAATCTCACACCCACTGCACACACACACCCCCACACACTCACTCCACATTGCATTTGTTGTATTCATCAAACTGGCAACAAACAAATGTTTGAAAATATTTATTTCTAATATGCTTTGAAAGCCAAATGAAAAAAATGTGAATAACTGTAATAAAATACTTTGTTTCTTACAAGTTTTGGTTCTCAAAGTACTTTATTATATGAGGCATAAAAAAAGATGGACTTGACATAGTATTTACCACCAGAAATTAACTTCTTTGTAATCCTCTACTTCCATCAGTCAACAAGGATGCAGCAGAACTCTAATGATCTTTTTCTAAATTTTAATACTTGGTTTTGAAAGGTCCATAAAATGCCATACTGACACTCCCTGCCACAGGAAAAACTTACATGAGTATTTTAAACAGCTGACATATTGCCACAAATAACTAATAACAATAACATCAGAGTTGAGGCTCTCTGCATATCTCACCTGTTAAGAAAACTAGAAAGCCTAAGAAAAGGGCTCTGACAAGAAGTAAATGTTCAAGTGCAAATTGGTGATAGCCATACTCTATTAGTGTATGACATTCTGAGACTGAAAATTGACTGGAATAAAAGTGCAGCCTTCTTTCAGATGACTTACACAGAAGTGTAGTGTGTAACATCTGAATGTGCGTGTCTAAAAGTGTTTTTTGCCTGGCTGGGGTAGCTCAGTGGATTGAGCGTGTGCCGGTGAACCAAAGGGCCGTCGGTTCGATTCCCAGTCAGGACACATGCCTAGGTTGTGGGCCAGGTCCCCAGTAGGGGCGCATGAGAGGCAACCACACACTGATGTCTCTCTCCTACTCTTTCTCTCTCCCTTCCCCTCTATCTAAAAATAAATAAATAAAATGTTTTTTAAAAAAGTATATTTTGCAAGGATCACTGAATAGAGACTTTATACCCGTTAACCAAAGAGCTTGAGAAGTACTACCCACTTATCCTGAGAGAAACTCAAAATAAGGATTGGTGCAAGTTTCCATGTTGGAGTGGATTAGAGAATCTTTTATAACTTATTTCTTCTGTTTGTTGACATTGTCCTATGCTTTCAAATTCACACTCATCTTTTGTTCTAACCCTCCTGTTTTAGATTCTACCAAATGATAATCTAACCCTCCTCCCTCACTGGTTTTCATAAGTAGGGGGGTTATTGGCCAGTTTTTGTGCAGAAAAATGGAAATCTACTTACTTTCGTGAATAACCAACATTGAATAATATTTTGATTTTTAGTCAAAACCATGCTTTACTTCATGAAAAGGCTCTCATTGTTGTACAAAAATCTGTGGTCTTTACTCCACATCTTTTAATCCACTCTAGAGAAAATGCGTTTTTGCACTTCAGGTGGCAAGTTTCCTTTTCATGCAACTTTCATTTTTTGCTAGAAGTAGATATATTATTGGGGAATTAAAGTGCCCTGCACTGTGTGATTCAGACAGTAGCTGTTGAAGACATGCATTACACGGGATGTGCTGCCCTCCTTTACCTCAGGCGGTGTAGGGTCTTTACAGTCACCTCTCCCAACTTTGATTCATTCACTAGGTTAAGCACCATCCCTAAATTACACTGGTACAATGTTTGAGTATAAAACATAAATATGAAAAACTAAAACTTCCTGTTAGTCACCACAGGCTGTGGGATAATTTCCTTATTTCCTATGGGTTGTCACTTACTTTGTAACGCTATTCACTGGGGAGATCATTCTCCTAGACATATGTGAGAAGTTTGGGGAGTTAGGACAAGCGGGCATTCGGAGTAACGCCACTGGGAGTTCAAGCCTTGCCTTCACACTTGATGCAAGTGCTTGGTCCCTGGCCACCTCTTTCCAAGTCCATCAGTTTGAATGGCATTCCCTCTCCATATGGAGATAAGTTTTATACACCACAGAAATGGGAAAAGAAATCCTACTTTTCTTGAACATGTATAAACCTGTCCAGCACTGTCACAGAATGTTTGCACATGCTTTATTTCCAATGGAAGAAATAAACATTTGCTAAAAATCATATCTGAAGGCAAGCTTTATTTTTGTAATTATTAGTCTTTTATTCTCTGAATGAGAGGTTTAATTTGTTATCACTATAGTATTAATTTACTGAGTAAATTTTATATTAACTGCATACATACTGTTTTCCAAAATTGTTATGAGAACTCATGTTTTTAAAAGAACATTGTTTATCCATTGGACCTCAGTTTTTGCAAGGTATCTTCTTTAGTTAATACTTTTAGCTATGCTAATTCATTTGGTAATTAGACAGTTCACTTCAAAGACTTTTATAAATCAGTGGCAATTGTATCATTTGTATGAGATTTAAAAATCTGTGCTATCATGTGAGTATATGGCAGTAGACTATGAAGTGAGATATTTTGACTGTATTGAGGGTCCTAAATAATTGATGTGGTGTTTGGATAGTAACACAGGGAAAGCCCTATCATATAAGTTAATTCACAAAATCATAATTTAAGCCCAAGGTATTGATTATTACTTTGCCTAAAATAAAATTTTAAGCAGATTTTTCATGTGTACCAGTATTCATATGTTAATTAATACTTACAACTGAGATTTCATTTTAAAAAGAAACATTACATTAGTACGTGAAGAAATGCAACTATCTAGACTTTAAAATAGCGGCAGAAATATAGTTACAATTTCTGGAAATCAGTTTAAAGAATAAAGGTGAAATAGAAAGAATATATTTGGCATCAAAATTAAAATCATTTTACAAAATCTTTTCATATTTATCTCACGCCAGACAAGTACATTACCAATTGGACTAGAAATGCTTCCCATGACCTCAGCATCCTTTCGTTCTGTGTTTACCTTGTGTACCCAGGCGTAGAATATTTAACATTTAATTGTCCTCAGTATTTATTTAGTAGTTAAATACAAGTTAATTAGGAATTATTTTAACACACAGAAATGCATTACTTGTTAGGTTATCTCTACAACTATAGCTAATCTCTGTCTTATCTATATCTCTATCTAGCTTGATACCCTTCTCAAATGTGTAACTGAAGTCCTGTAGAATTATCTACTGAGTTTCTCATATAACACTCTTCCAAATAACTCTTCCTCCATTCCAGCTGTTTTTTTTTGTACTCAGAAAAAGTATGGCTGTATTTTTTTTTCCTCCTCCCTCTCCGCATAGAAGAGTCAGGAACACATACCACCAGTGGAGGAGGACACTTCAAAGGCATACAAATAAACCAGGGACTCAGTGCCCAGCCTTTCCACTAGCATGATCAGGGACAGAAGCCTGGTTTATCTGCAAAGGAACCAGGCCATGGGGAACCCAGACGTTTCCAGTAAGAGGGAGACATAGAGATCAGACGACTGTCTCACTCACACTCACTCTGCATGACCTGAGCTGTTAATATCCATTGGGTGCAAAATGTTGACAGTAATTACAGCAAACTTCTAAAGGCTTCCACTATATAAAGGATGTATACACATTATAATTTCATGTAGTTAAAGATTTTAACTTTTCAATTGTTTGCAATTGAAAGTTAAGTATTTGATTTTTTTACAAAAGGGGGGACAGAAAGAGCACAGGAAACAAGACAGTATTTACCATGAAGACATAGCGATAATTCAACAGCAAACTGAAGTAAATATGAGAAAAGAAAAGTGCCTATAATGCTTCCTTTTACTCCAGACACTGTCATTGTAGTTTTCTATGTAGAGTTTTCTATATAGGACTAAAACACTAAATTTTAATTTAAAAAAAGATAAGAGTATATTTTTTTAGAAATAATTAAATATTATATTAACTTGATCTTTAAACAATGTGGAAAACAATGTCTTGAAATGTTAATCTAAGATAGAAATTGCTATATGAAGCATACTTTTAAGTCAGAAGGTATGGTACCTCTTTTAGACTTTAAAAAAATTAAAAATTATTCAAAAAAGTTTTGTGGAATTTTTTAAACTACAAAATAACTAAATAAGTGGTTTGGCATGAGAATGTGGAATGTCTACTGTTCCATCTCATTAATGATGTTGACAGTGTTCTTCCCACGTGTGACCTGGAAGACACAGTATTTGTATATAGAGCTGTAGGCAATCTGGTAGAGAATACATGAGGTCTGTCCAGAATGTACCCAGCCATACACTATGATAAATAGAGATGTTTATTTAATAAGATACAAGAAACATTGTATATAGGACAAGGATGCCTAAGTCCCCTTCAAAGTAGATGCTTTGGGACCTCACACAGTTCCAGTCACCATCAGCTGCCCTGTCATATTTTCCTGGATCTCATCAATGGTCTAAAATCTCTTCCCTTTCAAGATGATTTAATTTGGGAAAAAGCCAGAAGTCACAGGACGCCAGATCTGAGCTATGGGGGTGCTGAGTCACCTGGGTGATTTGATGTTTTGCCAATAGCACTGCATGAGTTTGTGATGCATGTTTAGGCACATTGTTGTGACAAAGTTACCAATCACCAGCTGCCCATTGCTGCAGCCTTCTGAATCATCTGAGTAGTTTGCATGAAGGAATGTTCAAGATTAGCGCGACATTTCATGCAGATTCGTAGCTCTACTTACTCAGTCATTCTGAATGCCACAGCCACACAGTACATATGCTCACTCATGGGGATCTACTGCCCTCACTGACTAGTACAATGAAGTCATCAGCATTCATGCATGCACATTCCAGTCCACTCTCCTTAGTTGCTGGTTACCTTGATGTTGCACAAACGGTTCTCATTATATTAACAATGGCTGGGTTTTTTCTGGACAGAACTCATCATATATTACATATTCTAAACTGTCATCTGTGTTTTCAGGGTTGTGGCAGTGTATCTTAAATCAAGTTTTGATGTGAGATATATAAATACTAAAGTAAAATAATATAATTATATTTAGAATGTTATAATTAATGCTTCATAATATTAAAATATTTTAGTTATAAAATTAGGAATAGAATTCTTCTTATTATTCATTACATTTGTTTCCCCCATATTTGATATAACGATTTGTTAGCTTTATTGGATCAAATATACCAATGTCTAATAGTTCCAGTCAAATTGATTCAAATTTGACCACTTCCATTTCTTAAATTGCCAACTGCTAACCAATTAGGAATCGATAAGAAATATGGAATGATAAATTCTGCTTTTTCTGAACCCAGTGCTTTGAAACCAATGAAACTAAGAGTTCTTGAGTTAGGGTATCAATGCAGACACATATACCTCAAAGAGCTAAAAATAATTCTTCATTGATGCTCAATTAAGAGCAAGTAACTTAGATAAGTGAAAATTATTATTCTGCAACAAAGATTAGTTTGTTTCTATCATTTAAACATTAATCCTTCTATTAATATTTGAGAAAATATTTTAAAGAGTATACAATTAATGGTAAATGTGCATAAACTAAAATACTAAACATGAAAATTATACAATGATTTAATATCCAAGAAGAAAGGGACAGCGATAATTTAAGACAGAGCTCTAATATCTGAATAATGTCACTTTTTAATAGAAAAAAAATTAAATCTCCCAGTATTTACTATATTTTAAAAAAATATTTCTATCACCTTAGTTAATATATACAAATATAAAACTAAAAATAAAATTAGTTTATCTTTGCGATTATTCTAAAACCAAATAATCTGACAAAGTTAATACAACCAAAACTACAGAATCAATAAAATTCAAATTAACAATACTAATTAATGTGATAAATTATGTGATTTAACTGAAACTAAAATGCTATTTTTAACTACACTGCATTACATGGGGAACTTTTAAGTGCAACACAGTGATGAGTCAGTGCTTTTGAAACTATTCCGTATTTTAAATTTGTGAAATGTGTATTCATACAATCAACATTATTTTCAGTGGATTACATTTGGTCATGCATCATTTACAAATCACCTGGACTCATTCTTTGACCTTTACTCTGAACAATTAGTCTTTAAATAAATTGAATCTGAATAAAGGAATATTTCGACCCAGTGTTCTCACACCGAGTCAAAGAAAATGCATATTCTGCCACTTTTAAGATTTAGAATACATTACCTTTGGCTATGATCTGAATGCTTGTGCCTCAAACCCCTCTCCTCTTTCATAAGCTGAAACTCTAACCTCCAAAGTTGATGGTATTAAAAGGCAGGGATCTGCCTGGTGCTTAAAGTCCTGAGGGTGGACCTCCCGTGAATAAAACTGATGCCTTATCAAAGAGGTTTCTGAGGGAGCCCTAATGCTTTTATCTTGTGAAAAGAAATTCTCAGTGTCTTTCAAAGGAAAGAATAACTTAATAGGTTGAAACCAACATTGTTAATGAAGTGACTTCAATATATGTAGAAATTTCCATGAGACAATCAGTAATGACTGATTTTCTGGATGTCATAATTCTATTTTTAGGCTAAGTTAGGAGAGTAGGTATACTTAACTGTGTATAACTTGCCAAATTAAATTTTAGACTCAAACAAAATTAGATGGAAACTATGCATTAGAGAAACAAAAGTGGGTATTCCTTACTCATGGAATATGTTCTCTTATTTTTCTATTCATCTGGAGGGCAAACACTATAGTATTGTTTGTATATCAGAAGCAACTGGAAATGGAAAAAAATAAAAAGAAAGGAAACAGTCTCAGATTTTCCTAACCATACCCCATGGGAAATAAAGAGAATTTGTTTATGAACAAATTATTGAAAAGTAAATTGAAGTGCGTTGCTGAAGTTGTAAGCTTCCAATGACTGGCCTCTAGATAAGTCAAGGCTGCAGGAGTATCTATGAAAGTAAATTGTGTCATCCCTGGGGACATAGGAAGAGTTGAAATTGCTTTGCAATATCTCTTGTAGCTGGCTTGCAGCTGTGCTACTTGTGGGTAATCCTAATGTTCTAAGGGCTAATGAAAAGAGGAAAAAGAGAAATTTAGCAATTTACTTATATTTAATAAAAACTCAGTCCGCAGTGGTAGAGAATGAATGAAAATGATTGGGATTCATGCAAGATGACTATGATTTTATTCTACAACTTTGAATTACATAGTAGATAACCGTTTCTACGCTGCTTTGTTACTACCTCCACTTTTCCTTTCTTCTCTATTTGTCTTCTTTATGTAAAACGAGAGGTATTACAGGAGCTAGAATCGAGACAAGATGTTCTTCTTTGTTTTTAATTCCACAATAGAAGTCCTACTAAGCTGTCAGTTAAAAAATACATATTCTTATTAGCAAATGTATACATATATTTATTTAATTTATTTAAAAATATGTTTAAAGTATAGGTCAGTGATTTTTTACATGCTGAAGTCCCTGAGCTCACAAAATTCATATTCTACTGAGAGAAAATTAATTAGTTATTTTATAAATATATGAAAAAATATACTTTAAAAATTGATATTTAATGGGAAACTATTGCCACTAAACACAGTATTATTAAAACTTTCTCTTTAGGATATAGAGAATTAAATTTAAAAATCCCTACAACAAACAAAAATAATTTACTTTTATTGTCCTGAAATCTTATGTCTTACTACACAACAGAGTATTAGTCTTTAATCTTATTGTCTATTTTTCTAGATTTGAATGGCATCTTCAGAATATTTAAAGTATATGAACTTCTCTGTGGATCACCAATATAAAGCAGTAAATTAAATATGAAAATAGTTTATCAAGGTTTTGTTATAAGAACAACAATTTGCAGTTGATAAAGACCCAGCAGAATAAAAGCCTGATTGCAATTATGAATAATGCATATAGCCTATGGTACTAATTAACCTTGTACTCCAGTAAGATATTATAGAACAATAAGGCTAATTTGTATGTGGTCCAGCACTTTTCTATATGGCTTGCCAGTTATCACCTTTTGGAACATGTAAAATTTGATTTCGTTAAATGAGAAAAACATAGTTGTTATGGTTTGTTTGTCTCATAAATAAAAATAAAATTATATTTATTTTACATTTCTCAAAAATGTAAATATATAAAATGCATATGTGTATAAATACATATTATACATTATAAATTATTAATGCATAGTATTTGGCAATAAAGCTTAGCTAACATATCAATATATGATCTATCCTAGTATATTTAATAAATCTCTACAGTTTATATTCTATCCTTCAAATAATGTAACTAGTAATTTTCCTCTTTGTTTTGAAATAACAAAACCAATTCAGTGGATAAGGTATAACTAAAATCTATCATGGGAATATTCCCTTCAAACATAAACTCTTGTCAATTTATTCAAAATAGGAAGCATATTCTTTTGTGCCTAAATTACTGTTGGATGGACAGTCATCACGATGCCTGAGAAGAGATCAATGACTGCGAAGGCCTAGAAGAAAGAGTCACTCGACATAGACCATAGGAAGGAATTTCTCTGCTTGCGAGGACCCCTGCAGTCAACCGAAGACCCAGATTTCATGAATAATAAGAGTTTGGCAGGGATTTTCTACAAGGGAAACTCTGAACTGTCAGCTTTCCACACTACACCCAACTTGTTTAAGCTGTATGAATCAAACACAGCAGGGAAACACCGATTTGTCTTTCAACCAATGACTGAGACCTGCCCAGATCAATCAGAAACCACATTATAATTTCCATGTATACTAACCAATCAGAACTGCACAATTTAGACCAGTCAGAACTGCGTATTTGGAAACCTCATTTGCATAAAATTGAGTACTTGAGTGGGTTGCACCTATCAGGCTTGCAAACATGGTTTCATGAATCAAATATCTCTGTTTTCTAATTTTTTTTTGGAAATTTTTGTTGGCATTATTTCCAACTGGGAATAACAGTCTTTAATGTTTCCATTTTACTCTTTAAGCTTTTATTTAGATAGATTTTTAAAAATATCTCAAATTCTTATTTCAAAAAATCTCTTGCAAAAGTTTATTGACAGAAATATCTTTTTAGATTTTTTGGTGGCTTGACACAGCTCTCCGGCTCCCCTCCAAAAAGTGCTCAAATGTGATAAGACACACACACACATGAGCCTTTTCTCTATTGCATGCTTAAAAGTGTCAGAGGAAACAGGAGGAATTGGGGATGAGCAAAAACTGAATACCTAGTAAAAAGGGGTTTCTACTACCTTTAATATTAATATATGGTTGAGTGAAAATATTGCTACCTTAGTTTATAGCAATTTATTTTAGATAGTTTCTATATATGTAAATATCATTTAATGGAAATTCTGTATTTGAATTATTCTTTATGAGAAAAAAAATCAAGTGCCTAAATGTACTTGAGATTTTTAATAAAAACTGTCCCATAACAATATTAATATGAAGTCTATTTAAATAATTTCTCATATAATTATTATAAAAGAAAATAAAATGTACCAAACAATGCCTCTTGGCATATCGATTCTTCTAAGCTGGTTATTTAAACACACACACACACACACACAACACATACAAACATGTAGTCAGGGGAGAAACTCTGAAAACTGAGTGAAAATTATCCTTTTGTAAGAAACATTGACAGTTATAACGGAAATCTCCATTTGCAAGGGTGTCTCCCTCTCTTTACCATTAACAGAATGGTGACTTTAAATCTCAGGCAACTGTTGTCAGTGGAGAAGGCAGTGACTTCAGTCTCCATAACCACTTAACCTCTGTTCACTGTGCCTTTCCTGGTGTCCTCCCATAAATGACAGACCCAACTCTCAACATCCAATTTTTTCTTTAACTGAAGATGGTGTTTAAGACGACTGCTTTGCCCAGTCAGGGAGTCACTCTTTTTCCCTGGTCTCTTGCATGTGTGCAGGTGGTATACACAGTATTAAACTTCCGTGTGTCTTTGTCTTGTCCATCTGCCTTATATCAATTCAGTTTTAGGCCAGCCAAAGGACCTAGAAGGAAATATTCTTCTGCCCCTATAAATGCATACATGACAAGCTTTTTTTCATTTTTTAACTGGTATCCCTTGATGGGAAAATCAAGAAAACATTTGGAGAGAGGGTGAAATCAATGTTCATGGAACACAGTGTGGCAGTCCCTCCATAGAAATAAAAAGAAATAAAAAGAAAAATCTTTTTGCAATAGAAATAAAAAGAAAAATAGAAATAGACATAGACAATAGAAATAAAAAGAAAAATATTTTTGCCTCATGGTGAAATCAAGTAATAAAACTTCCTTAGAAAGAAGAGAAATGTGTAAGAATTATTGGAGAATATAGTTTCATTCAGCTGTGTACCAGCATTGTACAGTACTTACGAACAGAGACTCTGAAATAAACGGCCTAGGCTCTCATCCAATTCCAGCACCTACTGACTCTAACACGTGTTACACAAACCCTGTTTGTCTGTTGTTCTGCAAAACCTAGAAATCGTATAAGTTTCATGGTGTGTGCATGTGTGTTAAGTCATAGAATAAATACGGAGATGCCTGGAAGAGTGAGTGTCATATAGGACTTGCTGTAGAAATGTTGTGAATGTTATCATTATTTTCACATCCTCATAGATATCCTTGCCATAATTATTTCTAATGATAGAACAAAAATGATAGATTTACTGTGTACTAAAATTCCTGCACGCATTCAACATATATTTGTGAGTCAGCCTGTGTCTTTATATATTACAATAATATCCTTTTCTGTCCTTTGGCTCCGAGTTAATTGACCCGTCCTCTTTTGGAAGGAAGAGGTATAAGAAATAGGAATTGTTCAAATAGTTTTCTCTTAAAGAATTAACTTAAGGTTCTCTCAAAAAGTAAAGTTATTTAAATAAAGGAAATGAATTTGTAATAGAGAAAATTTATAATAAAAGGATTTTATAAATTTATTAAAAAAGGAAATTAAGAAAGGATATAAGTAGAAGTAATCAAATTAACACAAGAGCAAAGCAGTTTTAGGAAAGATTAATTGAAAATTAGAGAAAAGAAAAGAAAATTATATCCTGGTTTTAAATCCTGTCTGGGAGTTGGACCTCAGAGTTTTCCAAGGTCAAATACAACTTCATTGTAAAAAAATATGTGACAAGTGTGTTTTAATTAATAGTAAGAGATAAAGCAGTCAGTACTTTCCTGAGTTCAAATAGGATATCTACACTTTTGTAGTAGAGAAGCTGTAATGACAATAGAAATAAAAAGAAAAATCTTTTTGCCTCATGGTGAAATCAAGTAATAAAACTTCCTTAGAAAGAAGAGAAATGTGTAAGAATTATTGGAGAATATAGTTTCATTCAGCTGTGTATCTGATCTCCAAAAAGAAAACATGAAACATTTGTTGTAATAAAAGTTATAAATTCACAAGCTATCATAAGTTTAAAAAAATGATACTGTGAGTTAGAAACTGGGAAAAATAGAGAAAAGGAACATGTTTTTCTTTCTTTCCTTTTTAAAATACGTAAACTTTATTATATTTTTCTATTACCATATAGTTCCCTCATGCTCCCTTCCCACCAGCCATCACCACACTGAGGCCCATGGCCATAAGTCCTTTTTCAAGAAAAGGAACAAGTTTTTCTATAGCGTCTGGGTACACAGTTCCCCTCCTTCTTTGGCTTTATGATACAAAATGCAATATTTATGATTCTAAAGCTGAAAAAATAGACCTCTAGTTGTTTTTGTTTTGTTTTGTTTTTTTACTTGAAATAAACTAAAAAGCTGAAAGCTATCATACTTAGAATAATAAAAATAGTGACTCACACACAAAAAAAGGAAAGTGAAGAGTGGCGAGAAAGGGAAAGTGGGGAGAAGAAGAGAGGAGAGAGAAGGAAAGCGTTCTTAGGGAATTTGAGTTTGCAGTCCTGTTTACCTTTATCCCAATATTATTTTTCTGGTATAAATAATGAGAAATCTCAATGAATGTGAATAGTGTTTGATTGCAATGTATATTGTTTTGGATCATAAATATTACTACCTTGCATACTTGCACACTGGTCACATATTAGCAATTTCCTATAATTATACACAACTTAATAACATTTTCCCATTATACCAAGTCGCACATTCAAGTTATGATAATTATTCAATCCTATTTTCAGTAGTAATTCTTTCTGCATTACTGACTATGTATATAAATAGAATTACTTATTTTTATACCTTTTTTCTATGATTTTTATCAAATATTGGTGTTTGAATTTGATTGTTTTAAAACCAGTAGCAGTTATTACTTTCCCTCCCTGCAGTGCTATAATCTTCTCCACGCTTGCCTTTGGCTATAAAATTCTCCCCCATGTGACTCTAATAATTACGTTTTATTTATTTTTCAAATTAAAAACTGAAATCTGGTGCCTTCTAAAAATAGTATTTTTTTTCTCCAACTTAATATACATTGAAGCCAAACAAAACTGTATTTAAAGTTAACTATTAACTCAGGGTTTGAAAATCATATTTAATGTACATCACCCTCAATTTTCTCAATTATAAAATAGAAATAACAGCCCGGCTGGTGTAGCTCAGTGGATTGAGCTCGGGCTGGGAACCAGAAGGTCCCGGTTCGATTCCCAGTCGGGGCACATGCCTGGGTTGTGGTCCAGGTCCCCAGTGAGGGCCATGTGAGAGGCAACCATACATTGCTCTTTCTCCCTCTCTTCTCCTCTCTGAAAATAAATAAAGAAAGAAAGAAAGAAAGAAAGAAAGAAAGAAAATCTTAAAAAAATAAAAAATAAAAATAAAATAGAAATAACAGTATGTATTTGGCAGAGTTATTTTCAGAATTAAATTGTTTTCTATGTACCTGGTATGTAGCTGGGTCTAATAATGAATGAAAATGAACTATTTTTTCCTATAACAGTTCTGTTTCATCCATTAGAATATAAGGATATTTACCCTTATTATTAGGTTGATTGTTTAATTTAGATTAGTCAGCAGAGAAATGTCAATTAGTTTAATTACACTGTTTCGTTTATGAAGATGTGTTTGATCATTTTTCACTTGTATATAGCTTTTGTTTTGCTTCGTATTCTTGTACTTTTCACCTTCCCACAATCGAGAATGACATGAAAATACTTCAAAACGTGTATCTCCTCTAGTCAGAAACTTTGTACCTGCTAACTGTGTAGTATCTGAACTGGTGGGGAGGTGAAGATTCACTTAGTTTTCTTATTGTATAGATGGAAATCTAATGTTTAGACTTGTCCACGAGGCACAGAAGATGTTTCCAAGCCAGGATCCTTATGAAATCTCCTTACTTTAGTTACCTAGTCCAGTTTTTCCCATTTCATATCCCATCCCTAAATTAAATAAAATCAACAAAACAAACTAAACAAAACTTCCCCCCCAAAGCACACATATCTAAACTAAACAATCCCCCCCCCCAAAGCACACATATATATGAGGTTTATTCCAAAAAGCCCTCCCCCTCATTTGGACATTTACAAACATAACTTCTAATTAGGTTCTGATCTGTGTAGACTATTGTAGAGTCTCTACTGTCCAGGGGCAAGAGCTTCAGAATCCTAACACATTTTTCACACTAACACTTTGCTTGAACCATTCAATCTTTCTATTACCATTCCACCCCCTGCAACAGCTACACTGTTGTCCATGACCATGAGTCCTTTCTTCTTTTTTGCTCAATCCCTCTACTCCCTAATGTCTCCTCCAATAACTTCCATCCTGCTCCCTATCTATAATTCTCTATTTTGCTTATAAGTTCAGTTTTTTTCACTAGATTCCACATAAGTGAAATCATATGGCATTTGTCTTTCTCTGACTGGCTTATTTCACTTAGCATAATGTTCTCCAGGTCCAAATCCATGCTGTCTCAAAGGGTAAAATCGTCGCCTATTTTACAGCTGAGTAGTATTTCATTGTGTTAACGCCCCACGGTTGTTTTACCCACTCACCCACTGTTGACACTCCGGCTGCTTCCATATCTTGGCGATTGAAAATAACGTTGCAATGGACATATGGGTGTTTATGTTCTTTTGAATTACACACAACAATACATTTGAAATGGATTAAAGACTTAAATATTAGATATGAAATAATAAAATCCTAGAAGAAATAATAGGCAGTAAAATCTCAGATATTGCTTGTAGTGATACTTTATCTGATACATGTCCTCAAGCAATGGAAAGAAAAGGAAAAATAAACAAATGGGACTACGTCAAACTAAAAAAAAATTGTACAGCAAAGAAAATGATAACATAAAAAGATGACCCATGGAATGAAGAACGCATTTGCCAATACCTCTGATAAGGGGTTAATATACAAAATTTATAAAGAACTTACAAAACCTAACACGCACATACAAAATAAACAATCCAAATAAAAATGGGCAAAGGGCCTAACTAGGCACTTCTTCAAAGAGGACATACAGATGGCCAGTAGACATATGAAAAGATGGTCAATGCTGCTAATCATCACGGAAATGCAAATTAAAACCACAATGAGGTATCACCTCACACCTGTCAGAATGACTATCTCAATAAATCAACAAACAGCAAGTGCTGGTGAGGATGTGGAGAAAAAGGAACCCTTTTGCACTGTTGGTGGGAACGCAGATTGGAGAAGCCACTGTGGAAAGCACAGTGGTGATACCTCAGAAAAGTAAAAATGGATCTCCTTTTTGACCCAGTGATCCCACTTCTGGGAATATATCCAAAGGAACTCTTGCTTAGCTTTATGTATTCCATTCCTCTGCTCTTACATCACTCTTCATTTCTACCCATCTTCAACTGCCTTTTCACTTCTTCAGTCGGAGGTCTGAACATAGGGACAGAGCTCCCTAGACTACTCTCGTGGCTCCCAGGGGTCTTTTTGGGGCTGTCTGTCTGATGTGTGTAGATATTAGATCAAGCACACAAGTGATTTGAGTCAAAGTGACAAAATTAAGTGAAACTTGAATGGGTTTTCATGAAAACCACACACATCATGGAAAGACAGACTTTAAAACAGATACATCCAGCTGAAATTTCAGTTTGTAACGTTCTAGTTTTAGTTTGACTGATCTTATATAATCAGCCTTTCTGAGCTTAAGATGTCCCAGAAACTGTGTATCACAGAATGTTGTCAGGCTTAAAAAGAGAGAATATAGGTGAAACATTTATTAGTACTGGCATGTAACGGGTCTTTATGTATATGCCAACCATTCTCCCTGCTTTATCATCCCATTAAGGACATTCTAAAAATTCTTATGTTCAGAATTTTAGGCCTTATTTCTTGGGATCCCCATTATTTCTAATATGTTACTGATTTTTATATTCACTTGAAAATCAAACTATTCCCTTTGTATCATTTTTGTATTTTCTAGAAATAAGATCCTTCTTGCCTCAGCTTTAATTTCATTCTCTTCTAAATTCAGATGAAAGTAACTCCTTGGTCATCAAGATTGCCCTTGATTGAGACTTTCATCTTCATCAGAATTTTTTAAACTCAGAATTTGCCCAAGTCCATTTTCCTGAATGACCAACTTCTTCCTCAGTCCCTGACCAAGGTTGTTATTAATGGATTTTCCATTCCTCTAACATATATTTAATTATCTGCAATATGTCTAGTTGGTCTAGTCTCTTTCCCTCTTAAATTGAGACGCAGATTTTTCACGCTTAGTTTCATACAAACTCACAATGTGAGCCATTTTTTAATATATTTTATTTATTTATTTATTTTTTTTAGAGATAGGGAGGGAGAATGAGAGGGAGAGAAACATCAATGTGTGGTTGTCTCTCGCACACTCCACTGGGGATTTGGCCTGCAACCCAGGCATGTGCCCTGACTGGGAATTGAACCAGCAATCCTTTGGGCAATCCCAATCTCAATCCACTGAGTCATGCCAGCAGGGTAGAAACTCCTGAGTGTTTCAAGGCCCTGACAGGAGTAGCTGACATGAGGACTGGATTGGAAAGAGAATGCTCCCAGTTCCCAGTGTTCTGCCTACCCCAGGACGCGAGGGTCCCCCGCTGGTGTGCTGGTGACAAAACAAGTGTTAGTACAAAATATAAACAAACAAACAAAAGTCTAGCCTTTTGTCTAGGGTTCTTACTCTTTGAAACTGCTTTCGATCTTTAAAGCTAAACACAATGTGTTGAGAATGTTCTTTGTGTCAAGTACAAGTTTCATGAGCCTTTAAAATCCAATCCAGGTTTTCACATCATAAATTATATTTTTATTGTGGGAGGCAGTGGAAAATTTTTTTTCTTATAGATTAGTTTCTAATGTTATGTACCAAGAACAATAACATCTCTGGTCCTCGCAATAAGAAATGGAAGAAATCAAACTATAAAAATAAAGTGCTTTTCCTGAGTGCTATTTTGAGGAAACTGTTAACAGATGTTTTCCTCTTGTCTATAGTGGGTGGGGGGGAGTTCCTATTTTGGATTTAACTTCATTTTCACCTGAATGAACTGTGAAGTTGCCCAAGTTTAAGCACATTATCTGTTCCTACCAGTTTGTGTGGGCCCGAAGAGGACTCTCACCACACCCTCTCTCCCGCTGCTGACTGTGTCACAGAAAGCCACTGCTGTCACAAAACAAGAGGTCCTCATTATTGCGGCATCTCAGTTATCTGGGCAGCGACAGACACGCTTGCAAGGAAGCTGCCTAGTTCTAAGTTAAGTATGGAAGACAATCAAACCCCGTCAAGCAAAGCAGTGTTGACATATTAAATCATGCTTGAACCAAGAGAGCAAAAACAGATGACACACAAAACCTTCTAAAGAGAATTTTAAATAAATAAATAACACAGGTCAGCCCAATTCTAAAAAAGGAAGCTTTTAGCATTGGAATACACTGGGACTACGTGAGTATTGGGAAACCATTCCCAGGGGCCAGGAATCGTGCCCCTTGGTGCCTGCGAGGTGCAAACGTGTGTGTATGGGAAAGGAGAGCTTGCGTGGAGCACTGGGAAACCTTGGTGAAATCACATCACATCACTTTCCAATCCATACAATGGAAAATAAAATTCTGATGGTGTCATGCTTTATTTTTTTTAAAAATGTCCTAATGGACTCCTTTCATAGAGTTTTGGAATCATCTGAGGAAAAAGCCCTTGTGCATAATCTCACAACCACACAGAAGGAGGAACTTTGGAGCACACCTTCTCTGATTCCTGGTAACAATTCCACCAAAGAAATGGAGTTACCCATCAGTCAAATTATAATTTGCTCTAATTGTTACTTCCCTCAAACCGTGGCTCTTCTTCCTTTCCTTTTCTTTTTGTAAACTATACCTTAACAACACTCAAATGAGCAGGATATCTTCAAGCTCAGAGAAGATAAAAGCATATCAACAAATCATTTTAATTTTTGCAGTTGAATCTGTACTGGCCAGCCCTAAATACAGATAAAACATTTCAACACCAAAGAGAATCAAATTCTAGAAGATGTGATCTGCATCCTTAACCAGATAATAAAGGATACAAAGGCATTTTTATGTAATGGAAACCATTTATGGTATCATGGATAGTGTAGAATTCATATTTTTTATTTTTGCAGGTAATGAAAGATACACTTTCTGTATAAGTTAAATATAAAGGCAATAAATTATACAGTTTAGTTAAATAAAATACCTTTTATCCTGAAAGTAGTATAAAGTAGATACATAAATAAATCAATTACATAGATTAATACCTACAAATTAAGCTAAGCTACCTAGATAGTGTTTTGTGCAACCGCAAAAGGGGTTAAGTAGCTCTGGCTGGTGTGACTCAGTGGATTTAGCACTGGCCTGTGAACCAAAGGGTCACCAGTTCAATTGCCAGTCAGGGCATGTGACAGGGCTGTGGTCCAGATCCCCACTGGGGGGTGTGCAAGAGGCAACCACACATTGATGTTTCTCGCCCTCACTTTCTCCCTCCCTTCCCCTCTGTCTAAAAATAAGTAAAATATTTTTAAAAGAGGGGTTAAGTAAATTTTCAAGGCTAATCCATACAGAAGTTGTACTAAAAATAATCTATACGGTTAGAGCACAAAACATTTAACAATTAATTGTCATAGAAACATGGCTCTAAGAAACCTTCAAATGCTGACTGCACCCTCAAGAAAGTACCGGGTAAAGCATTCTGCCCATAGGCACAAAGAAAATCAAACAAAAGAGGCTTGTGTATGCGACCTCTTGAGGGAGGTAAAAAATCACAGCCTATAAAAATCAGAATCTGTGGCCTTCCCTGGGTGAGCTTTGGGTGCTAGCCACCAACAAACACCAGACCTTACATAACAATCACCCGAGGAGTTTTAAAAAATGTTGATGCCCTGGCTAGCACCACACAATGGAGTCAACATTTCTTATAAGTGTGTCCAGCAATAATTCATTTTAAAATGATTGTGTTGTGCCCTGGTCAGAATGGTTCAGCTGACTGGAGTGATGTCTTGTAAACTGTAAGGTCACTCGTTCGATTCCTGGTCAGACACATGCCTAGGTTACTACAGGGCATGTTCTGCATAGAGTGGGAAATGTAGACCAGCCCCCACTTGGAAAGGCCAGTAGGGAGTGAGGTCCAGCACACAGGACCCACAACCACGGATAGGTTCTCTTGTGGGGAACCAGGCCTGCATTGTACCTAGGCTGCTTTGAGGATTGCTTTTGTAAAACTCCTTCATCCTGGATTGAGGCAACAAATGTTTATTTACTGCATATCTCTAAAGTAACTTCCTAAAATCTGTGCTAAACCTCCCAAGTATGGAGTGTAACCAGTTCAACCACTTTTTTTTTTTAAAGATTTTATGTATTGGGCCCTGGCTGGTGTAGCTCAGTGGATTGAGC
>PVJI01026596.1:0-18797 GCA_004026765.1 Micronycteris hirsuta | reverse complement strand
ATAGGAGTGCAAAGGTTCTTTTGAATTGGTTTTTCAGGATTCTTAGGGTATAATCCCAGTAGTGGAATTGCTGGGTCGAACGGCAGTTCCATTTTCATTTTTCTGAGGAAATTCCATACTGTTTTCCACAGTGGCTGCACCAGTCTGCATTCCCACCAACAGTGCAGTAGGGTTCCCTTTTCTCCACATCCCCTCCAACAGTTATCTGTTGTTTGTTGATGATGGCCATTCTGACTGGTGTGAGGTGGTATCTCATTGTGGTTTTAATTTGCATCTCTCTGATGGCTAATGATGTTGAGCATCTTTTCATATGACTCTGGGCCCTCTGTATGTCCTTTTTCAAGAATCCTCAAGGGTGTTTTACGAGGGCCCCTTCTTCCCGGGCTCAGGGAAGCTGGTTGGGACGGTGTGGTGAGACCATGCTGCACGGTGGGACATGCACGCCGTCCTGGCCTGCCGAGGGGCTGCTGAGAGGAGCCGTGCAGACCCCCACCTCCGGTGGAATCCTTCTCTGAAGGCTGGGGCTGCCTCTGTTGATAGCAGCTTTGCCTATCGCTGAGGATAAATGTTGATGATTTTGAATCTTTAACTGGGATTTTGCAATTTCATGAATTTTATGGACGGTGTTACAGGGTGGGGGAGGTGGGTAGGGATGGCACGTGGCCTCCGTTCATTTCCGCTCAGAAGGGCGGGCGCAGCTGCAGCTGGGGGCCTTGCAAATCTTTCTGCTGAGATTCATGCAGATGTGACTTAATCATCACAAAAGGGCTGATTAACTGGGGAGCAGCCATGCTTCCCACCAAATCCCTCTATTCTCCCCCGACACGGGTGGGCAAACGCCACCGCAACACCCTCAGCTCCTGTCGCTGGCTGTGCACTCTGCCCGTGTCTGCCCATCACGGGGCATCCACAGGTCTGGGGGGCCCTCTGGAAACACAAAACTTCCCACTGAACCCTCAGTCTGCCCCAGCCCGGCAACCTCTGCGGGACCAGTCGGGGACTGAGCCATGCCGCAGAGGGACCAGTGAGCAGCCCCGAGTCGTGCTTGGTTCTGCTGCCGCCAGATTCCTGCAAGGACAGAGGGCATTTTGATTTCTCTCTCACTGACGTTCGGGAGAAGCTTGCGCCTGCAGCTCAGGCGAACTTCAGACAGACGTTGTTTTTCAGCTGTTCCCTCTGATAGACCCATTACATCCACCCCACGCTGTTCATTTTTTATCAGTGATTATGTCTATCCCGGGCCGTGTTGCCAGGACAAATATTATTCCATTGATTTTAACATCTGTTCACACGAAATACGATATTCAGACTGACTCCGTCCTGTTCTGACAGCGAACGTGCCCCGGGGACAGCCGCGCCCGCGTCTCTCCCCGGCACGAGCTATTTTTTTGCCTTTGCGGACCGTGTGCCTTTCCCGGCTGTTTTCTGCAGCCAGACGTGCGCCCCCAGCAGACCGTCATCGTGACACCCGCAGGAAGTCACAGAGGGGTGCTCCGCCCCCCTCACCGCCCCTGCCCTAGAAGGTCCCACTGGGGCCAGGCCTCTGAGCGCTTCTGCCCCCCACGGTCGCTGGAAGCTTGCCAGGATTGCAGAAGCTGGGTGTCCCTTCTGTCGGAGGAGCAGGGCGTGATTCTTTGGGGGAGGTGGCAACCACCAAGCCACAGTCCCTGTGAGGGCGAGCAGGCCACCCACCCGGGGACCCTGACTCAGGCGCATGGTGGTCCTCCTGCTGCTGGGCAGGACACCGGGGCCACCCCGGGGAGGGCCCCTCGGAGGCCGGAGGAGGGCAGGCTGCATGCCTGAGAGCAGCTTCCAACAAAAGGGTCGTCCGTGGGTGACAACGGTCAGTTCACATAGTCACTGTGTGTCCTGGGCAAGGAGAGTGATTTATGGGCCTGTGACCCGGGCTTCTGACCTGGAGGTGAACGGCCCCTTGTTCCATTGTGTTAGTGTCCCCTGGTCATCTGGTCATCCCCACCCAGCTCCGTGAGAAAGGACAGTGTCTGTCCCCACGGCAGGCTCAGGCCTCGCTGCAAGGCGTCCCAGGCAGGAAGGAGCTGGGGTGCCAGGAGGTGGGCGCATTTTGCTCTTGGACCTGCTGGCTGTCCCGCCACCACAGAAGGACCCGCCCTCACGCAGCCGGGGGCCGGGACACGTTTCTTCTATGGAGTGGTCGTTCACTGGACCTCGCAGAGGGACGTTTACGGGAGGACGGACTGGCTGAGGTTTGGATCGAGGGCGTCTTTACACAAGATGAATGGGGAACAGGTCACGCCTGACGAGACTGTCGATCTTTGCTCCCCTGCACAGAAGACACTGGCTCGTGTCCCACGTGGCTGCCCCCAAGACGGCCTTTCTGTGTTCACGCCGGAGTCTGTGTCGGGAGGGACTCCGGGGCGAAGGGAGAGCTGGGAACACGCACACACTTTTCCAGCTGGGATTTAAAAATGCCTTTTCATTGTGCTGAAACCCACGAAACATAAGGGTTGCCGCCTTGATCGTGTTTAAGTGCGCAGCTCAGTCGTGCTAAGTACATTCACACCGATGCGCAAACATCGCCTCCACCCACCCCGGAACTCTGTCAGCATCCCTCACGGAACCGCTGTCCCCATGAAACACTCCCCACCTGCCGCGTCCCCCTCCCTGGCCCTGGGACCGCCATCTACTCTCTGTCCGGGGATTTGAGTCCTCTCGGGACCTCCTGTAGGCAGACGCATGAGGCTTCCGTCTTCCTGAGCTGATTTCCCTGGGAAAAGCATCCTCCAGGCTGGCCCACATGGACTGTGTGTCTCAGAATCTCCGTCCTCTGCAAGCTGAGTGATGCTCCGTGTGGACGGGCCCCATGTGCTTGCCTGTGGCTCTGTCCGTGGACGTCCAGGTGGCTTCACAGTGACCTCTCGGAGACCCTGCTTTCCACTCCTTGGGGTGTACCCCCAGAAACGAAGTTGCTGGGTCATGCAATCATGCCAGTTACTGTTTTTCTGAAGAATCTCCTGCCTGTTCTCTGCAGAGGCTGCGCCGGTCCGCCTACCCGCCCGCCCGCGGTCCGCAGGACCCGGTTTCTCCGCAGCCTCGTCAGCTCTTGCTGGTCTCCGGTTTGAGAGCTGCGTTTCTCCAACGGCTTCTGACAGGGAGCGTCTGCTCACGTGCGGCTGGCTGTTCATCCCTCTTCTCCGGGGGAGCGTCTACCGGCGCTTCGCCTGTGCGTGGTCGGGGCGCTCGTGGTCCGGTGAGAGGTGGAGGAGCTCCTGGGTGTCGCGGACGGCGCCCCCACCTGACACCCACCTCGCAGGGGTCTCCCCCATCCTGCCGCCGGCTGCCTGTCTCCTTATTGATGAGCTGCAAAGGGCACAATCGATAAAGTGAAAAGGCAAAAAGACTCAAAACGACATCAGAGGTTTTTAATTCCAATGTGGTCCAATTTATCTATCTTCTCTTTTGTTGCCTACCATACATTTTTAGGAGAAAAAACTTACTTGGTTACTATAGGCCGGGGCCAGACAGGAATGAGAAAGCACCTCCTGGTGGCGGATTACCTGTGACCTCCGGAGGTTGCCTTGGTAACTGAGAAATCGCTATGCGGTGCGGGGGGGCTCCAGCCAGCATTCCCGTCACACCACACATTCCACAGGGCTCAGTCACCACCGAGCCCAGAGCTCAGCTGTGGAAACTCCAAGGAGCACATGCCCCTGGTTTCCAAGCCGCACACGCCTGGCCCCCGGGGGCCTGGCCACGCCTGCTGCATGTCATTTCCATCTGTGTGTGCACACACATTTGGAGGTGGGTTATCCTGTAATCGTGCCTCTTTTGAAGTGAACAGGACCAGATCATCCTGTCCTTCGTTACCATTGCAGTTTCGAAAGTTTACGTCCTACACCAAATATGTTAGGTTTCCATCAAAACAGAAATTCTACCCAAGCCGGGGCTCTGATTCCAAGATCCACCTTAGTCTGCGTCCAGGATGGAGCTACTTCTCTGTTCTCACTGTGGTGAAGGTCCTCACGCGAACACTGAAAGCTCCCACTTCTCTCTGAGGTGTCCTCTCTCGGTGCCCCCCTCCGCAATTCGCTTTCTCCCCGGCTCGTCCTCGCGGGTCAGGTTCAAATGCGAGGCTCCATTTGGGGCACCTCTGAAGCGGCACCCAGAACTGGAGGTGGCTTCAGAGCCAGAGATCCCTCAGCTCCGCCGCCAGCCCTCGGCCCAGGTCCCTCCCTCCCCCAATTCCTGTCTGTGGAGGCGACGCCATCCACCTCTGGGGGCCTCACCTGTGTTTGTTCAGCAGAGCCTAAAAGCGGCCTCTTCTGGAAAGTCAATGCCATTTCTAGAAAATTCCTTGCACCTGGTCCCTCTTTTGTCACCATTCCCACTGCTGAACCCGACAGGTGACGAATGGCCTCTTTCCCAGGGGACGGCCTGCCTGTCTCTGCCTCCCCTGCCTCCTGTGCCGTCACAGTCACCACCAGGAGCTGACGACCCCGCGCCAGCTCTGCCGTGGTCTCCAGTTGACCACCACGTCAAGGTCTTGTTGTTTAATCGCTTCCTGAGGAAGGCCCAACCCTCCCCCTGGCGGTCCGTGCCTCCTCCCCTGAAAGTCCAAGGCGGTCAGGCACCTCCTCCTCGCACAGGGCTGGTGTGAGAGCGTACGGAGGTGCCGCGAAATGCATAGAAAGTCTGGGCCAAAACGGGAAATTCTGCGAGCCTCCTCGCCACCCCCTCCTCCCTGCCCCTGCCCCGGCCTGGCCAGCGCTCCTGAGCCCGCTTCCCTCTGCAAGGCACAGCACGCTTCTCAGCCAACGCTGCAACTTGAACCCCAAACGCCGGGCTCGTGGGCAAGCAGGCAGCAGGGCCCCAGCTGGGTCTCGGTCAACTCCCGGCCGAGGACGATGTGGTGGGCACTTGGGGGGTGGGAGGCCAGGGTTCTCCAATTAACCAGCAAATTCAATTTAGCCCGAACGGTGTGGGCCAGCCGCCCGGTCCAGGTTTTGCTGCACCTTCCTCCCTTGGAATAGCGCTGTTGGAACGGCGCACCGAGCGGTCAGTCCCTGCGGGCGGACATGCGGGTCTTGCCCGTTCTGCAGAACAGGACGCGGTGTGGGGCGCTGCTGGGCTGTGGGGCTCTGGGAGGAAGAAACGAGGCCGCGTGGTCATGGTCCCACCAGGTTTCCTGCTCTGCCCTTTCTGTTCGTTTCCTCGGCGTCGGCACTCCGGAAACCTGAGCCGTAAGAAGGCCTAGCGGCTCTGGCGTGTGGGGGAAATGCGGCCGCTGCGGTTCTCGTGCTAAAACGCGCGGCGTGCACGGCTGCTCAGGAACCCCGGGCAGAAGGAACCGTTCGCGGGGCAATGAGGTCTCTCTCAGCTCCCGCAGCGCTCATCCTGTGTATTCGCTGCTGTCTGGGCGCTTTCCAGGGTCCCTGCGGCTGGGGATTCTGGGGACAAACCTGCTTTGCCTCACGTGGGGGGAGTTCGAGCAGCCGTCCCAGGCCACGGGTTGGGAGCTGAAATCACTGGCAGTAAGGAAACTCCCTGAAGGGGCAGAAACGCTATGCACGGGCCCTGTGACACTGGTGTCATG
Organism: Micronycteris hirsuta; assembly: GCA_004026765.1. Classification (NCBI taxonomy): domain Eukaryota; kingdom Metazoa; phylum Chordata; class Mammalia; order Chiroptera; family Phyllostomidae; genus Micronycteris; species Micronycteris hirsuta. The sequence continues at coordinate 13,225 of PVJI01026596.1, read as the reverse complement.
GACATTTAAACTGATGTCATGTAAAAACATCGGGAAGTTTGCAGCGACCTAGGCGACCTGCCAGGGAGTGGACACCTCCAAGGGTTTGGCCTCAGGCACTGTTGGCAGTCGGTTGGACGCGGTCATTCTGAGCCCCACGTGGTGGGAGCCCAGCCAGCGGGGCCCAGGTTTTCTAGGTGACGTCTGCTTTGTCCATCTGTCCACACGCTCACTCCACCCCTGTGTCCTGAGCTCGGTTACCGTGGGCAAAGCACCAACACATTTTTCTGGAAAAAACGTGGTAATTAAGTCTGATGTCAAAACAAACGCAATTGCTTGGCCGAAGTCATTGGCACGCCTTGCTCTGCAGCCCCAGACCATGTGCGTGGGAGCCACTGAGAGCCCTGGCAAGACGCCCTATGCGCCCCGCAGGGCGTGGGGACAAGACCCCCGGGGGGGTGGAATGGTCCGGCGCTCGCCCTGGGGTCTGTCGAGCCGGTTCTTTGTGAGACGAAGCGACCGGTGTGAAGGGGGTGCCCTGAGCCAGTGGCACTTGACTGGTCTCTGCAGCGAGGAAGGAAAGGGGAAACAGGACACAGGGTGACATTATCATTGGACCCTGTTTGTATGCTTGTCCAGTTGGACCAATTAGACTCTCCAGTCCCAGGTGGATGCAAAGGAAGAAGGAGCCAGGGTCCCCCTCTGAGGACACGGAGCGTCCAAGGGGACAAACATGAGCCCCGGGTGACACACCCCCTCTGTTCTTGCCAGTGTCCTTGAATAGTTCGGAAACCTGCTTTGGCAAGTCACCAATGATGGCCCCGCTGCCTTGGCTGTGGCCTCCCCCTGCCCCCGCCCGCCCCCCGCCAGTCCCGGGGAGCTGCCTGGACTGTCCGCCTCGAGCCTGTGTGGACAGCGAGGCCTCGAGTGTCAGCACATCGGGGTGTGCCTGCGCCCGCGGTCTCCACCAAAGGCATGGGCAGCCGACCTGAGGTCCGGGGGCTGTCTGATAAAGCCGTCACTCACCCAGGGTCCTTCCTTACCTTGGCCACGCCTGCGAAGTCCCCTTCACCACCTAAGGTCGCATATTCTTCGGTTTCAGGGATCAAGTGGGGAACCTGCTGGAGTCCAGGTTCTACTCTGTCTACTGCACTAAGGGAGGAACAAGATGCCTGAGTGCGGTGGTTTGCCCACAAACCGGCACTCCGCGCTCTGAGAGATGGGGCTCCGCCCCTTTCCCTTTGCTTGTCGGCTGGACGTGGCCACTCTTTCCTAACAGACAGAAGGTGCCAGAAGCAATGGTTTGTGTCTTCTTGGAGACTAGGTCTGGACTTTGAGACGAGGTCATCCAAGGCACGGTGGCCCCGTCTTTGCCTTCTCTGTCTGAGGTCACTGGCTCTGGGGGAGCTGCTGCCATGTTGTAAGGATGCCCGAGCAGCGCTGTGGCGAGGCCCACGTGGTACGGGACTGAGGCCTCCCGCCAACAGCCACGTGAGCGCCATCTTCAAACTGCTCCTCGGCCCCCGCCCAGCCCCCTGGGTCTGTGGCCCCTGCAGCCACCTGGGCTGTGGCCCCTGCCCAGCCCCCTGGGTCTGTGGCCCCTGCAGCCACCTGGGCTGTGGCCGAAGGAGAGAATGAGCCAGAAATGCCTCGCTGACCCACTCCAAATTCCTGGCCCATGGACACACACGAATATAGTGAACATGTTTATTGTTTTAAGCCACACAGTTTTGGGATAATTTGCTGAATAGCCATCGATAACTAAGACAATAAGCTATTTTAGAATCCTCCAAACAAAAGAAAACCCATTATTTGGTGCTTTCCTGGTCTTTGAAACTCTCTTATCCAACCAGGACCCCCATCACCCTGAGACGCAAGATGAGGAACGTGTGACCCCGGGGACCCCACCCCAGGGACGGGGTCTGTGTAGACCTTGTCCTGTTGCCATGGAGACCAGCACAACACAGATAAGCCAGGGCCCTGAGACTCTGACTCAGAGCCCTCCAGGCTGTGGAGTTTCTAGTGAAATGTCCTGAGCCAGTTCAGTTCTGTCTTCTGGGTGTGTCGCTTTCTTAAATCCCGTTTCTCTCATCTCCTCTGGCTGCCGCTACTCGCCAACTCTGTCGGCTGTGTCCTGGCTACCGACCAACCCGCGTCTTCCCTCTCCGCGGTTCCTTTGCCTCCGTATTTAAACGACATCACGAGCTGGCTCACGGCCCTGCAGATTCTGCCAGCCTTCAAGACCCTCCTCCCCACGTCCCCTCGCACGGAGGATCTAGATGACAGAGCTGGCTGACCCGCTGAGGGGGTCACCTGGCCTGGGCGGCGCTCGCGCACCCCCAGGCCACTGTGCGCGTCAGTCAGTCAGGGCCAGATAAACTGTTGCAGTAACAACCCCCGAGGTATCAGTGGATTAAACAGCCATATTGTTGCTGGTTTGTTTCCCCTGCCCCACGGGGCCCTCACTACGTGGCTGGGGACGTGGGCTCGTCTGTACCTCTGGGATCCAGGCTGAGGGAGCCTCCATCTCTGTGTCTCCGTGATGGGCACGCAGAGGAGACTGGATGTGCTGACAAATGCATCTGCTCCGAAACCTTCTCCCCGGAGGTTAGCTGTGCCCCTCCGGTCCCCTTTCACTTCTCAAAACAAGCTGCGTGGCCACAGCTGACTTCAAAGGGGACGGAGAGATGCGCCCCGAACGAGTGCCGGGAAATGGGGAACTGGAGCTGTTTGATGAGTGTGCACTGTGGCAGCCACGTGCCCTTGGCCCCTGGCCTGCCTGACCCCTTCAGAAGCGCTCCAGTCCTGCGGACGATCAGATAAGGTTCTTTCAGGTGCTACAGACAGGGATGTATAAGAGCTGGCCCGAGAAAAAAAGGAAATCTATCGGCTTATAGGACTGAAAGTTTCAGCGGGAGCGAAGTCTCGCTGTAGGGGAACTTCTTCCGCACAGTCGGGCGGTGCCCCCCCGGAAGCTGGTTCCACCCCCCAACCCCCGAGTCTGCTTTCCCCCGTGCTGCTTCCATGTGCAGGTCGAGTCTCCGGAGACGGCAGCTCCGGGCCGAGCGGCCCTTTCCCAGGATCTCCACACGAGTCCCAGGGCTGGGGTTCAAGTTCGTTGCCTGGTGGGGCTCTCATGCTGTACCCCCCAAATTCTTCACGCTGGTCGGGCAGTTGTCATGCTGAATTGGCCTGGCCTGTTCCTTAGCCTTTGCTCAAGAGCCGGGGGTGGATCTGCCTCATGTGAACGGTTTAAGGGGAGCGGGGGGGCCCCAGGAAAGATGTCAGGCACTAGGCCTCAGAAAGGGGGTCGGGCAAGTGAAAACTGTGCCCTTTCCATAGGGGGGCCTCTCAGGGCAGTCCCCACCCCAGCAAGGCTGCTGGGTGCAGGCAGAGCCGTCCCGCAACACAGGTGGGGAGGCCCAAGTGGGAAGCCGGCACCGAGGCCCCCACCGTGGGAGGACGCCCGGGGGCACCAGGCCGGGGCAGTTCCGATCCTACGCCCTGATGGCCGGGAGGGTGCGGGCTCCCTGGCTCGGCGCTCAACATTTGGGGTCCTCTTTGAGAACGAGAAAGCGCGGTTACCAGCGCTAACACCGATACAGTGAACATTCACGTGTACTTGAAATCAAAACAAAGCACAGACTCGGAAAGAACACGGGCGGTAGGTACGACGTCCAGAAAAGCAGCACCATGGCGCTGGTGACCGTCAACCTGCGTCTCCGACCCTTCCCCCCATCGCTGCCTGCGTTCGACTGTGTCCGTGTTCAAAAACGATTCTGAAGCATCACTCTCTCCAGAGAGACTGGACCGTCCGTCCGGGCCGTCCGTCGGCAGGGCCGGCCAGCGCTGGCTTTGCACGTTTGGAGGTCTGGAAGCGTTCCTTTCAGCCTCGCGGCCCGTTGTTGGTAACGAGGCCCTGAAGATGCGAACCCTAGAAGCCCAGGGGACCGTCTAGGATGGTTGTCAGATTTGGAGAAGCGGCTGTCTGATCCTTTCCCATGTCTCCAGGGCTCCTCAGAACTCTGTGTTTGGTGACACAGGAAACCAGCGGGTCAAGGGCCAGGGTGAGCATGCCGGAGGGGCAGCGAGGGGCTGCCGTGTTCCCCAAGACGATTCCTAAACCAGGATGGTGACTGATAGCATCACTGAGCACGGAAGAGGACCCAACCGTAGAAGGAGAACCCCAGAACCCCAAACTAGTCATTTCCCCACTCAGCTTCTCCTTAAATGGATCCCCAGGTGCCTGGCCCCTCCACCACCAGCAGCGGAGCAGCGGAGAGGAAGAGGAAGAGGAAGGAGACGGTGAGTTCGGCCAGCGGGGGTCCAGCTCATTCCTCTGCTCACCGGCGGCACAGATGCCTGTTCGAGTACATGGCTGGGCCCCGGGGGCCCTGAACCAGAAGCTCTGTCCTCCTTACTGTTTCTCCTTCCTGTGATTGGGCCTGGGAGAGCTTCCTGTGGATGGGATGGGATGGGACCTCACAGCGCCCAGGCGGGGTGGGGGGAGTGTGCAGGAAGGTGCCCAGCCCCGGGGGCTGGGGGGCAGGGCTGGCGGAGGCTGGGCTGGCTGCAGGAGGGAGTGTGACGGTGGAGAGGAGCCTGAGTGGCAGGTTGGCTCAAGTCAGGGCTCCGTCTCTGCCACCTTCTAGAGCGTGAGGGGTCCTGCGAGATCCCTCTGCTCGCCTCTGAGTGTCGAGCACACAAAGACGCGGGTCCTCCACCGGTTCCGACTTTTGAGTGTTTAAAACCACTGTTCACGGCATAACTATCTGCGTGTCAGCCAGGCGGGGTCGGACGAGATTTGGACACTGTTTTCTTCCTGTGGGACCTGCTCGGTCCACTCCGAGTGACCTTGGACTCCTGGATCCCCACTCGGAATGCTGACCACCCTCCAGGAAGGTTCAGCAGGAGGAAAGGGAGGGGAGCAGAGGGTAGAAGGACACTCTTATCTTTGTCTTTTTAATCTACCACCGGTTGGGCTTGGGTGTGTTTATAGGCTGTGAGTGAGGAGGCTGCTGAGAGAGAGGGAGGTCGGGGAGCGGGAGGCAGGGGTCAGAGGGGGCGCAGCCCCGCACAGGGCTGCCGTCCCAGGGCCTCTGGCTTCCTCCCCCTGTTCTGACCTGGAACGAGACCTGCCCTCCCACCAGTGCCTTATTTCCAGACTGACACGTGGGAAAGTGTATGTTTTATCTGTGTGGCCGCCACTCGGGTTCAAGACATTTTAATTCTATGAACCCAATATTCATCCATTTGTTCCATTGATTTGTATACCTATGTCTTTACACAAATGATTTCAGGTGATTTTCACAAAATGAGTACGTGAATCAGGAAAAGGAAGAATAAAAGCCAATACGGTAGGACCAGGGCACCCCAGTTGGGAGGGGACTTTGAGATGGCAGAGATGGGGGGACTCCAGGGACCAGACAGGGATTAGGAACCCATTACCAACCGGGGGGTCTCCGGAGTTCTAGTCCACAGAGAACGTTGGAGGTGGTATTTTAGCTGGGAATTTTCTGTGGTAAAAAAAGAGAAATCATGGCCAAAGTGGGGGAAAAGTCTCAGTAACATTCCCATGGAACCTCGGTTTTGATTGCATGTGATTTCCCAGTGACAGCAGTGGGAAGGAATTGTTTCAGAATGTCCCCGCAAATTGCTCGCTGTCCCAGCGTCTCTGGCAGCGCATCTGCAGGAACGAGGACCGTAGTTTGAGACGAGGTGACCTCACAATGTAATCTCTGGCAACAATTAACCCACAGGACTGGTTTCGGCACGGAGACCACTCCCAGGTCCCGCAGCGAAACCACAGGGGCCCACGGAAGAGGAACTTGTCCCAAGTTCTCCCGGGCGGGAGGGCGGGCAGCCAGCGCAGCTGAAAGCCGTTCCAGCTGGAGGGTGCATGCAGGTCCGGCTGTGTGCCATTTGGAATTTCAGGCTGATTTGCCAAGGGACCCGACCACTCGGAGGTGTTTCAGCGCCAACCCCGAGTGCGCACAGGCCCTGGAAACGGTTGGCCGGGAGCGCACGCCACTTCCCCCGCAGCTGGACGGGCCGGTCAGAGGCTGGGATGGGCTGCTGGGCACGACCAGCGTGGGTGAGTTCATTACAGAGTCTTTACGAAGGGGCGAGTGAGCGCAGCCGGGCCCCGCGCCACCCACACCCAGCAGCCTTGGCCTTGGGTCTTGAGGAGAGTTTAATCTCCTCTCGGTGGCCGATCTTTGCTCAGAGCGTCATTACCTCGGGTGACACTCCACCCTTTGCAGCTGCCTCTGGTAGCCTCGCTGTGTCCATTCTTCTCCAGGTCACGTTTCCTGGAGAAGCAATGCACAATCTTGGTCTTTTCACAGACAAGAATGGCCCGTGATTTGGGAAGAAAGCAGGGTTTGTGCCACAGTTAGAAGCTCACGTGACTCTTACCCGCCCGGCTGGGAGCAGCTGCTGTGCTCCCGGCATTATCTGGCCGAGGGGCCCCTGTGGTGCCTGCGGCTGGTTTGAAGGTTGTGCCTACTTCCTGCAGCGTGAGTCCTGACCACGTCCCCCCGGCTCCCGCAGGCTGGACCCTGGCGAAGAAGACACTGTGCGACACACCCAGCCTCCTGTCCTTGGGACCTGGGAGGAGGAGGGAGGGGCGGCACTGGGTCGTTAATGTGCACGTCTAGTGTCTCTGGTTCCCAAAACCACCCCACAAACTGGTGAGAAGCTGAATGTGACCCCTTAAAAAGACGTTTTGGAGTCCCAACCACCAGAACCTCAGAATGTGACCTTATTTGGAAAGAAGGTCTTTATAGGGATAACCAAGTCCTAACCCTAATCCAGTGTGACCACAGTCCTTGTAGAAAGGGACATTTGGATGCAGACAGACACGCACAGAGGGAGGACCCTGTGGAGAGCCGCTGGGGAAATGCCAGGTACCGGGGAGAGCCATGCGGCCACAAGCCGAGGAACGTCCGGAGCTCCCAGTGGCTGGAGGAGGCCAGGACCCTCCCCCAGAGGGAGCGAGGAGGCCCCACCGACACCCTGAGTGCGGACTGCAGCCTCCGGAAATGTAAGATGATAATTTCTGTTTCTCTCAGTTGCCCGGCCGTGGTGCTTTGTCACAGCCCCCACAGAACTCGAACGCACGAAGCAATGCCATCGTTTCTGTTTTAGAGCCTCGGAAACATGGCAGAAGGCGTCTCTCCAGCTCCCACCGCTGGTGCCGCGGAATAAGTCCAAGTACCACATCCTCTTTACGTCTCTTGGCGCCTGCCTTCCCTTCCCGGGGCCAGGGATGCTGCCTGCTGACAGTGGCCATGCCAGAGCCGGCAGCCCTGCTCCGGGAGGGTGGCGGGGACGGACGAGGAGCCGTGGCACCCTGCCCTGCTGCACACAAACTGCGTCCCTCCCGTTCCACTGTTCATTTCGTGCACATGACTCGGGTGCTCTGAGCCCGTACACTGGGCGTGGCTGTAAGTGATGGAAGCCCTTCCCAGAGACTTTGACCCCTGACATTCACCAACACACAGGAATGGATGCACTTGACATCCACCTTGGAGGACCTGGCAAGAGCTGGCCAGTGTGTCACTTAGAGGCAGGTGGAAGAGCCCCTTGCAGAGCAGAGGGACAATTCAGTATGGGACTCGGAGGTGACATCCCGAAGTCGGCGCTGAGTGAGGGCGGTGGCCTCCCTCCTGCCCAGGGCCCAGAGGAGCCTGGGGGCCGGTGCTCACAGAGCTCGGGCCCAGGCAGCGGGCGGGGCGCGGCGGAGGTGGGGGGCGTGGTGCCGGCTGTGCTCCGGTGGTCTCTTCCTCGCGGCGCCATCTGCGGGGCGCGGGCCGCTCATCCACGTCGCAGTAATTGTCACCATAGATCACAGACACCGCTCGCACAGCACACGGGATAAGAGATGAAGGAAGTGTTCTCAGCATGCAAATCGGAAGGGCTCGTGGTCCTAAATATAATGATGGGGGAGATGTGAGCTTCCAGATGTGCTAGAGAGAGATTTTCAAGACGTGCACTCACGGCATAACGCATTCTGATGAGTTTTTCAGAGATGAAATATGCCTTTGATTAAGGAAGCAGTTTTTCCTCCCCTTTTGATTAAGGCCTGTGTGCATTGGGGTCCTCATTTAGCCATGATGCCGTACGCAGAACGAAGGGGGGAAAACTTCACTTTGATTTATGATCCTGGTTATTAATTTCTGATGCAGCTTTTTGGTTGGGATTATTTGGGGGCCGAGGGATTGGGCAACGTCTGTGAGAAGCCCGAGAGGTTTAGGGGTGTAAACACCAGAGCCGAGGGCTGGCCATAAATAACAAAACTTCTCAGAAGAAGTACGGGTAGTAGGCACAGGACGAAACTTAAAAATGTGAACAGGAAGTTGACCCGGACTCGGATCTCTGCACAGGTACCTTCCTGCGCAGGGCTGCCCAAGCATCTTCTTGTTTTCTGTGAGACCCGCGGTTCCAAGCCGGCTTTACGAGGACGGGGACCCGGTTCCTGGCGCGGTGAGCGAGTGAAGGCCATGCCTGTGGGTGATTTTGCTAGCGAACAGGGTTTATCGGCTGTGACTCGGGTGGGTTACTCTCTATTCCCTTATGTAAAAATGCACGGTCATGGGCTGTTTGCAGGAAAACTCCAACTTTGAGTGTGTGCTGAATTCCTAATACTCTGCGTCCAGATGTATCTGGCGACGCCCCTTTTATGGCCACTTGGGCAAGCAGCCCGAACGTGGGACGAGGGTGTCAGGCTGGCCTGACCAGCTGTCCACTCACAAAGCCCACTCTTTTCAGGATGGTTCCAGCTGATGTCCATGGTCACATAGGTACCTGACCCAGGGTCTCTGGGCAGAACTTGGGATGGGGTCGCAATTCCAAAGAAATTCAACTAGAGCACCCAGCACCTGCCCCCCAGAGCAGGTCCAGCCTCCAGGGCGGCCGCCTGTGGGGATGCGCTTGCTGGACGGGATCCGAAGCCCTGACGGGGACGCAGGGGGCCGGAGGTGGAAGACAGGAAGGAAGACGCTAAGCAGAGGGGCGCTGAAAAGCCTGTCAGGTGTGGGAGCGCGTGGGGCGGGGAGCTGAGGGCTGGAGGCTCAGCGCGGGGTGCTCCGCCCCATTCACGCGGGACGACAGATTTTCCCAAACTCTCGGAGAACACAAGGAGGGACCTGGTCTGGGTACGGAGGCCGCGTCCCCTCTCCCATGAAGGGTTATAGAAATGCCAGTAGCGTGTGACCAAACCCGTGGCAGGAGCTGGGCCGCGCAAGTCTCAGCTGCCACGTGCGCTGACGTCCCCACACCAGGCACCCTGATGGGCCTCTCTGTCAGCGTTGCCTCCTCTCCTGACACGGCTCACCTGGGGCTGAGTGGCCCACCTCCCGGGGCCCGTCTCCCGGGGCCCGTCTCATGGCCGCAGGGGGGCCGGGTGGCTGCTCTCCATCCCCCCCGGCACTCGGCAGGGACCGCTGGAGAACCCCGCTGCCCCCTTTGTCTGGGGTTGTTTATTGGAGATCTTCCAGAATATGGCACATGGGGCTGCCTCTCAGCGAATGGGAGCCAGAGAGAGGCTGGGGGCAGGGGCGGGCGGGGCGTGTAAGCCGAAGGAGCTCGACACCTGCCCTGCATGCACCTCAGGTGCCCCGACTACCTGAGAACACCCAAGGAGGACATCCAGAAGGAAGAGGCAGGGGCAGCGGCCTGGGCTCCTCACCTCTACCTGCCGAGTCTCAGCAGTAAGGACAGAGCCCTCCCTGGTTTCTCTCTGCCTGGTTTTCGGTGCCTGCTGACTAAACCCACGCTCGGCCCAGCCCCCCAAGGGGGCGCATTCTAGGCTGCGGTCCTCCTGCCGAGCCGGCCAGCGCAGGCCCGTGAACATGTCTCTGTCAGGCTGAGGAATCGGTCTTTCTTCCCTGAAATGTCACTAGAAACTTGGTTTTCAAGTGAGAAAGAAAAATTCAGGAGCAAGGAAATAAACTTTTAACCGTTTCAAGCAATTAATCATAACATTACAGCCCCTTCCCCCTACCCATCGGCTAAATAAATGAAGTCGAATGAAACAACAGTTACAACGGAAATTGAGGCAAAATGTATCTTTAACGAATTTTCCAGTGGGCAGACGAGTCACAGCGGTCGTGACTCCGGAGGACCAGAGCACATCGCCGACAGGGAGAGCTGCGGGCGCCCCCCAACCCCATACTCAGCCGAGGCGCGCGCACTCGGGGACCTGGGTTTGTTCTAAGTCTGAGGCGGGTCCAGGGCGGCGTTCCTGGTGGGGAGCAGGGCTGGCGGGAGGGCGAGCTGGGGGAACGCGAACCCTCCCATGGTTTTGCTGGGAGCCTGGGGCGAGGAGCCACTGTCAACAGGGGCGAGGGGACAAATGAGTGTGTTCTTCGAACGAGAACGTGCAAAACGTCAGGGGCTGCTGCAAAACCTTGCAGTGCCTTCTAGATCATTCCGCAACCACAGGCTGCCTCAGGGCAGGCCGCAGGGCAGAGGAAGCATCAGGGGAGAGGCCGCAGTCTGCAAAGCTCTGAGCGGCCGACCTGGGGCTGGCCCCCGTCCTCCTCGGCACAGGCCCCCGGTCACCCTTTCCCAGCCCCAAGTGCACGGGCCCCACAGGGACGTGCCAGCCAAGTCTGTTCTCTCAATTCCAACCCCTCCACCTGCCCCCTCGTTCTCCTCTCCGTGTGTGTGACAGCCAAGCAGAGACCAGGGGACGAAGAGCAGCCTCCCTTCCTTTGACCTCCATCCCGCGGGACTGTGAGGCCCCCTGGCCCCTCGGCATCACGAGGTGCGGTACGCTTCTCTCTGACCAGCCGGCCACCCATTTGTGCTCGGACAAGCGGCCGCCCTCTCTCTGGAGCCCACAAGGCTTCGCTCTCCATCAACGCACGGAAGAACTGCTCCCCCCGTGGCTGGGGTTCCCAGGCAGCGCCCCCCACTGCCCGCCGGTCCCAGGACTTGAGACCCGGTTGCAGTTCAAAGATGGGTCTTGTTGGTGCAGGAGACACGTGTGCGGAGCACCCCCCGAAGCCGATCCGACTTGGCATGCAGGTGCCTTGTTCGTGAGGATGGTTTAAATACACGGAGTGTGGGAAATTGTGCCAAAACCACAGAATGAATCAGCTCTTTCTGATGAAAGCGTCTGACTTGTCTTCTCGGGAATTCGTGCGCAGGTGACGGACACATGTGACGAAATCGGTGGCTTTGCCACCGCTGACTTGACAAGGGAGCTATGCCGAGCAGCTTGTCCAGGATGTTGGGACCGACCTCCCATTGGAACAGGTACCTCCGTGTTCTTCCAGATGACATAAATAGGTGATGACAGACCGTGTTGTGAGTCTGGAATGAATGGACCATAATTAGAAGGAGCTGCCTGCGCAGACAGGCACGGAGGAGGGGAGCCAGAGTGAGCCCGGTGCAGGGTGCTCGGGTGGGACTCGGCAGGCCAGGCGGTGCCACGGAGCGCCACGACAAGGGCCCCCACGTGTGGTTGAGTAGGCATACACTCGGTTGTGCCACGTTACCCACACCTGTCGTCCGGGCTGGGACAGGTCCTGGGGCCGGAGGGGGACACAGCCCGGGGGGTGAGCAGGCAGCTGCAGGCAGCAGGCGGGGCCCAGTGGCCACCGAAACCATGGCCAGTCTCCTGACCCAAACCCACTCACATCTGTGTTTTTATAGAAAGGGACCCACTAAGAAAATGTCAAGAGCCTTGGCACAGACAGAGGACTCTGTCCCATCCCTGCTTGTGGTCACTGTCGTTTTGAAGACGTTATCACATCACAACGGTTCTTCCCCGGGTGACACCGACACCCGCTCCGTCACCTGCTCTGAACACACGTGTGCTCACGTGGCACTCAAACCCAGCATGTCGAATCGCGCAGCCGCAATGGCCACGGCCTCCTGGAAATCTCACATCTGACACCGGCTGGTAGGAAAGGACCCAGACAGCCGACACGCGGCGTGGGTGTCAGTCCTTTCTGGAATTTGTCCTCCTTTCCTTTCCTTCTTCTTTGTTTCCCTGTGTATTGAAAATTTTCACCAATGACCTTGCTCTGTTTCTTTAATGAAAAACTAAAGAAGTTTAAAGGGAAACAGTATGTCATGAACCACCCTCAGAGGTGGGGCCTCGGACCTCCCCAAGCAGATGTGCCGCTTTAAAGGAATTTCAGCCCTGGCTGGTGTAGCTCAGTGGATTGAGCGCGGGCTGGGAACCAAAGGGTCCCGGTTCGATTCCCAGTCTAGGGCACATGCCTGGGTTGCAGGCCAGGTCCCCAGTGGGGGCCGCATGAGAGGCAACCATACATTGCTGTTTCTCTCCCTCTCTTTCTCCCTCCCTTCCCCTCTCTCTAAAAAAAATAAATAAATAAAATCTTAAAAAAAAAAAAGGAATTTCAGCCCGTGGATGCTGGGGGACAGGGCGTCACCGGTGTCGGGTCTCCTTGCAGTGAGCCCGACTCCGACCCCACGAGGGTGTGCCTGTGTTTTCACGGCCTCCCCCTCCGAGCCTTCCCCCTGACGTTTTCCCTTTGACGCCGATGCCAGGAAGAGGGTCAAACCAGACGAACCTCCCTTCCGCAAGGAGCGGTCCCGTTCATTCCTGCCTTATAACGTCACCGCAGCTCGGGCAGTCACGGAGGCCAGACCACCGACTCCAGCGACTCTGTGCTGCCAACAGGGCGCCACAGAAACGCTGGCCTTCACCTGAGAGAGGGTTTGGCCCGGGGAGCAGCACTGACTGTTTGCAGCGCGCTTCTCTACACCCGTCACTGCGTTCTCGTTCGCTTTGCCACTTGGGCGAGCGAGACAGAGTAATATTTCACGGGAAAATAGTGCATTTCCACTCATGCACGGTCATTAGGCATTGACAGCAAATGCCATTCCCCAAATTAATTTGATTCAGGCTAAAATACAGCAAACGTCTGTCTGGTGCTTCATTTTTCACTGTGGAAGATCCCGCTCCTTCTCTCTGCCACCTGGGAGGCCCAGAGAGGGCCCCGCGGGGTCGGGGTGCCCGAGCAGGGCTTGGGGGAGCAAACAGGACCAACACTGCTCGTTGGGGTGAAAACACAGTGTTGGCACAAAGAGAGGAAGCAGAGCACCGGGCAGGGGTGCATGGGGTCAAAGTTGAAGGGTCAGCAGAGCCTGGGATGCAGGCGACAGTGGTCACCCCCTCTGAGCTGTGATGAAACCCTGCCCCCACTGGTCGGTGGAATGGGGTTTGCAGACGTGGGGTCACACCCTAGGAAGCTCAGCTGCTCAC